>RJWH01007251.1:0-42475 GCA_004363575.1 Solenodon paradoxus | reverse complement strand
CTGGTGACTCAGGTGTTTAGTCTGTGGCTCTGTCATGGTCCACATGAAGTCCAAGGAATTGGTTCCTGACTCATTGCAGAGGGTAACAACCAAAATGAAAACTAAATATAATTTTTTAAAAAGACTTCTTCCTCCTCTCTCTCCCTGCCTGCCTATTTGCATTCCCTCCTGTCTGCACTCTTCTTTTTTTTTTTTTTTTAAAAAAAAGAAACTACCACTTAGCACATAGTAAACATTAGGTGCATAAACTACATAGGGAAAATAATATCTGCAGGATCTCAGTCTGCCAAAGCAGATTTTCTGAGATACTACGTTCATCCTACTTCTTAGGTTGTCATGGGAGTATAATGTTTTTTTAATGATGAAAAAATATATTTAGAATTAACTGGCTGTATTCAATTTCAATGATCCCAATTTTGTTGGCATCATCCAAAGCATCATAGTTGGGAGTCAGTCTCCCTCTTTTCTCCATCAGGTCTGATCAGGTGCTGACCTTGGCTATGCCAGTGTCACAGAGCTTCTTCAGAGCCTGTTTGATCTGGTGCCCACAGGCCTGGACATCCGCAATGAACAATGTGCTTTCTTCTGTCTTCTTCATGCTGATACTGGGTCAAGCTTGTTTCCTGGATGTGTTCTTCCAAGGGTATGTGGGCTGCTTTCAGATCTGCAGAGTCTTGGGCCATCGGAAGGTAGGTGACATGTGGATCATCTGTGTGTGTGTGTGTGTGTGTGTGCCTGTGAACACCTTTCAGCCCTGCTGGGGTTGGAGGGGCAGGGGCTCCCTTCTAGGATTCTGGGATTGCAGTTTAAAAGTACCTGTGCTTATTACTACTACCTTGAATGCAAACTCAGTTTCTGGAGCAGAGCTGAGCAGATTATTTGTTTATGACATTACCATACCAGTTTTCTTTGTCTCAATTCGCAACTCTGCAACCCCATCAGGAGTTGCTAGATCACCTGTCATCTACACAGGTCAGAGTGTGTAGTGTGAGCGAAGAGCCCCCCCATGCAAATCTGGGCATTTACATAGGGAGGAACGATTGTTTCTCCCCAGCGCCGATTCCCCAAAGATTGGGACAAAAACGTTGAGGATTTTGTGTTCGTAATTTTTTTTTTTTTAAGGACGAGAGAGAGGAAGAAGCCCTTTATTTATTTTATTTAGTTGTTCACTGTGATTGTTTAAGTCTTGAACCTGGGACCTTATGGGTACTATGTCTAGTGGCCTTATCCATTAGGCCACTACTGTGTGCCCTGGGTTCTTACTCCTTGAAATGTAAACAAATCTCTCCATAGGAGGTAAGACTAGTATCTCTTTGGAGGGGTTTAACAAGCAATTAAATTTGCCTCAAAAGTGTTGAACAAATATGAAATAGTAGCTCTCCATCACTGCAGGTTACAAGGATAAAGTTAAAGGTCAGTTTTTAAAAAAGGATGTCATAGATGGAATTTCTGTCTTAGGAAGGATAATGGAATGAAGAATCTCCAAACTCTCTTCTTTTGAGCTTGTGATATAAATTTTAAAAAAGCATTGCTATTTTTCTGCTATTGTTGTCTAAGGAAATTTAAGATATTTATTAGGTAGCAACATTTTTTATACATATCAATTAATTTGGAATAAAAGATTTTTCAGGCCAGGTTCTATAGAGAGCAGAATCAGGATTTTTGGGAGTGAGGCCCAGAGTCTGTGTTTTAATGAGTTCTCCTTTCTTTTGGGATGTGGTGGTGATGATGATGATGATGGTGGTGGTGGTGGTGTTGAGGAGGAGGGGGAAGAAGAGGTCTTGCTGATTGCCATGACATTCCTTTTATTTGTGATAAATATAGGTCACTCATTCAAACCTTTTGATGTCTTAAAGATGAATTCCCCTTGACACCTTTACCAAATAGCTAGATTTTTTTTTTTTTTTTTTTTTGAATGATATGGAAGTGGCAGGAACTGGAGAGCAGAGTGGAGGCATCACCAGGGACCTGGTGTCTCTTGTCTCTTCTGGAAACATCATTCAATGTCCTTTCAGCCACCCTCCAGGTTGTACAACCTCCTCTGAAATTCAGCTTGCTCCCTCCAAGTCAGTAACTCTAGAAGGGAGCAAGCTCTGGGGGTTATTCTTCCCTCTGCCGAAGTTCCAGAGTGGTGTTTTATGGTTGCTACTCTTGAAAATGTTTTCTCGTAGCTTTTGTTAGAATTTTTTTTCTATTTTTCAAAATTGTAGGAAATAGCTAGTTTCTTAGCTCCTCTTCATGTACTGGAAATGACAGTACCTGCAGGAGTTTGGGTTGGCTTCTCCTTTGAAAGAGAAGTCACCCAGGTCTTGATGGGTGGTTCCATGGAGAATGATGTGAACTTTCGACTCATGAACGCACTGCACGTTGGCAACCTGGGTTGCTGTTGGATTTTCCATCATCAAGAGTTTCAGTGGATTTGGGAATGCTTGAACCAATAATGTCTATTCTCCAGGAATACGACTGACCTCTCCTAATCAGTTCAAAACATTTTCTTCCTAGGTTTTGAGGACACCCATGAGTTAATGCAATATCGCAAATCTAAATCTATTCTCCATTATTTTTCAAAATAAACAAGTCAGTTGTATTTATACATTTTTGGCTTTCCTTCCTTCTTATAAAGTTCTATTTTTATAACTATCTTCCTTCATAAATTCTCCCTATCCCCATATCTTCTATAAAATAATTCTCAATTATTCTTGGTCTTATATTCTCAAATTCTATAACACTTAGCTTCTGAACCATATGATTTAGCCATTAATTACCTACTGAGCCACATTATTTGCTCTTGTGTTAATGTGCCTTCAATTTTTTATTTTCCAACTAAATTTTAAGTCTCATGAGACATTTCACATCTCTCACTTTATAAATGCAAATTCCTGCTCTTAGAACAAAAACAAAGTCCACAGATTAGTCTTGATTTTAGCACTTGAGATACCTCCCCTACCCCCAATTTTTCTGTTCTGCTGGGTGCTCTGATTTTGGAATACTCTCTCATTTCACTTTTCTTAATGAATCTTTTTCTCTTTTTTGAATGTCGATAAATGTTCATTTCACAGGATGGCTATGTCAGCAATATATACAGCCCACAAAATGTTCTCATAAAGCATAATAATATGAATGGGGGCAGGGTTATCTTGCCCTTGTGGCATTTCACAAATGAGTTATTATAGCGTTGTGGCAAAATTTGACAAGTTGAACCCTTTAATGAATAGGAACTTCCACATTCATGAGGCTCTTTATGAGAAATATTAAGAAAAAAAGCTCTGCCTTTTATCATTTAAAAAGTCATTCTATTCTGCTAGCTTTACTCCTAAATGTCATTCCTTCATTTATCTAAATACCTTGTAACTCATTACTTGAAATGTCACACACGATCTGCTTTAGAAAAATTATTTTTACACTCACATCTGTTAAACATACTGCTACATTGTATTTTAAGCACTTTTTCTCAATTAAACAGCAACACAACTAGTGTACTTATTGCTTCTGCGTCGCAATATACCTTTAACTCATCTGCTCATCTGAGAGTGTCCATCCATCCCCCCGAGGGGTCTGCTTCATCTGATATACAGCTGACTGTGGTGAGTTAGCCAAATGGGAATCACTGGTCACATAACAGGCAGCAGGAAGTCCAACTGGAAAGTAAGTCCAACTACAGATGGCTCTTCCTACTTTGCAATGTTGAACAAGCAGCTTTTATGTTCCTAGCCATCTCATAGGTTTAACTTCCTCACTTCTTGCTTTGCATCCCTGTTTTAGGTAGCAAGCAGATAAATCACATAACTAAAAATAAGACCATAAAGAAAATAACAAAGACAAGAAGGTAGGAAGAAGATCCGCATTAGGAAAGTCAGACTTTTGCTCTGCCCCAGACTGGAGCTTATATCTCAAGGATGGACCAGGTGGTGTGGTCACCTCTCACTGCCAATAGAGATGAGGAAATGTAGGCTTTACTGTTTTTGCTTGGATACACTGTGGATCTAATCAAACTTTAATTATTGAAACAGAAAGTGAAAAGGATATGGGTAGACAACTAGCAGTACTGGTCACAAGGATGAGTCGGAGGCAATTCATTCATGCATTAAAATCCGCGTTTGGAGTTCCAGGGTGTAGCAAGGAGACTAGATTGTGTGTCGCTGAGACATTCCTATCAAGGTAGTTGAAAACAGAACTTCCAGCACTCAGATGCCAATCCCACTGACCCACCTGTCCTTGATTTTTCACAAAGTCCTGCTTCTTTAGTTCAATCCCAATAAATGCGTCAGGTGTTGCTTACACGGGATCCCTGGAGAAACGTGTTGATTCTATTTTGTTTGAAGGGATAAAAATGTAGCAGTCTAAAACAGCTGTGCTTTGACAAGCATTTGTTCTAATCTATGGATTTTTGCTGCCACCTGCTGTTCAGACTTGATATTTACTCTGGTTGCCACCTGCAAGGCGCAGAATCATCCAGAAAATGAAAAGGAAGGAGAAAATTATGGCGAGAGGCTCTTTGCCACTGCTGCAGCCCTGTGCTAACTAAGAATTGAACTTCCTTTTGGCACAGCCACGTTCATCGCAGCATTAGTCACCATAGCAATTCAGCTGTCCATCAGCAGATGAGTGATACACAAAATGTGATGTGTATAAATTACATATATATATATATACATATATGTGTGTGTAGAATATTAGCCTTAAAAAGAAATGAAGTTTTAACATGGTACAGTGTATATACATAATGAAGACATTAGGCCAAGTGAAATCAGCCAATCACAAGAGGACAAATGCCGTGGGGTCCACTGATAGCCACACAGGAGGACAGGAGGACTTAAATGAGGTTACAAGAGCAGTTAGCTTTGTAGTCAGAAAGAGGAAGGGTGACTGAGGGGCTCGGAGAAGAAAGGCATCAATGTGTGATGTGTCCAGGGCTTCGGCTGGGGGGAGAGAAAGTTCTAGAAATGGATGATGGTGGTGCTCGCCTAACAGGATGAAGGTACTCAGTATCACAGAATTTCTGATGCACACACTGTTAAATAGGAAGTTTAGGTTATGTATATTTTACCATACTGCAAAATTTTTTTTTAATATTGAACTTCCAAGGAAGGAGGAAACAGGAGGCAAATGCTGTAGAATACGGAACGGGGGTGGGGGTGGGGTGGGGTTGTGCTGGCTTGTCCCTTTGTTCTTGATGAAGACTGTCGTGTTCTAACTGCTATGCAGAGTGTTCGGTGGTGTCAGGGAGGCAGTAATTGAAAGTGCTACAAAGAAGTGTGTAGCAGACTCAGCTCCAGGGAAGAAGGCAAGTCAGGGTAATTTGGGCAATTCATATGTCTCTAAAAGAGCAATTTCTTGGTATAAGGAGTGGAGTGTTTTCATTATAATAAATCACTTTTGGACTGTTCAACAGTCCTGGAGAAATTTAAAAAAATCATTTCAAGTCTTTTGGTAGCAACATAACAAGACTGTGTATATGTAGACATTCTTTTCACTCTTAAAAAGTATTAATCCCTGCATTTTTATTTATTCTACAAAGAAAGCAGAAGAACTCCTATGTCCATGAAATGTGTCTATTAAGAAAAGCTTTTGAATGATCACACTTCGAAATGAACATGTCATCTGTATCTTCCATCCAGATTATGTTTAAATCATTAAAATGAATTTTTTTAAAGGAAAGGTGCAGAGAGAGATGAAGGTGGGTAGGGGCAAGCAGAAAGAGAGGGGAGGAAGAAGCACGTTTATTTATTTCATTTAGTTGTTCATCTTGGTTGTGCTCTCTGGTCCTGGAATGTGAACTCGGGTTCTTGGGATGTATGTGGACTGTGCCCTGGCCCAAAGGCAGCTCACCAAAACACTACTCCACCAGGACACAGCAAAAAACGATTTTTAAGAGGATGGGAGGCAGGCAGCAGGCAGGAAGAAAGAGAAGTATTTTATTTATTTATTCCCCCCACCTCATTTCTTCAAGCTGAGATCCTTGGGCCCCCGGCACCTTAACACTTGAGCCATCAGGGCATGCCTAAATGATTTTTCAAAGACAGTATTTTTAGTTTTCTGGTCATTGAAAGTTTAATGGGTTTAGAGTAAAGCAGTCTTCTTATTCCTCTTTCCCCTTTCAGTTTAGTGGGTTTTCGTTCTAACACAATTCAGATCTCTAGAAGCGATTGCCCCTTATACCCAGCAGAGTGGCCCATCTGACAGGCCTCTGAAGAAAGACAGAATTATACTCTGGTAAGAATTTCATTCCTGTAATCCTTTTTCATTCCTTGAGATCATCACAGAATTTTTTTTTTTTTTAAGAAACATGTAGAAAAGAGAAACAATTGCAAAAGATATTTAAAATATCAGAAAAGATGACAAAGAATAGACGCAGAATCCAGAACTTCAAAGAAAACTTGTATGGGGTGAAGAAAGAACAACTTCTGCAAAAAACTTCAATAAAGTGACTAACTTCCATGAAAGGCCATTAAAAATACCTGTTTCCTTATGCAAAATGTGAAGTCGAGCTGTTCAGAAAGGAGAGAGGGAGCTGTATCATCCATCTATTGTGCCTGAGGGCACAGAGCTGACTGTAGCCAGCTGTTGCCTGCTGTGGGGTCCAAAACTGTCAGGTGTCCAGTCCCTGTCCTTGTAAGAAGCAGCTGTTCACCACGTGAGAAGACAGGATAAGGAGAACACAGTCATCGGTAAACCAGAAGAGTGACCTCGCCGGATACCAGATCTGCTGGTGCCTTGATCACTGGCCATGCAAGAAAAAACGTTTTTAAGATCGTCAGACTAGGATATTGTCATAGTAGCTTTATCTGACTGAGACATGTCTGGCAGTTGTCCATGCATGAAACACGGCAGAGATACAAGTCCAGTGGGATGGGCCTGCACTCACGGGCAGTGCTGGCTGGCAGATTCCTTACAACCTGGCAGAAACTCTGAGGCTGCGCTACAGTCTGAGACTCCCTCAGAAGGGTTAATTATTTCCTGTCTCCTTTCCCAGACGTAATGCCTACAGTGTGGAGTCAATCCCCTTCTTACTCCTGCTTCCTTCCTGTTATTGTTGATAAGTACTTCCCTTAATACCGTCTTGTACATCTCATGCATCCTGCTGTCAAGTTTCTCAGAAGTTCTAGTTTGCACATGAGTAATTACACATCCCAATTCTCCAAGCTAAGTATTCAGGACAGTGATGTCTGAATCTGCCCTTCTGTTAGATTAACAGTCAGCAGGCCTGACTTCCTTTTCACCTCAGATGCCCTGCTCCCCAGAACTCTCATGAACAGGTTTTCCTACTACTCAACTCTTCCCTTTTAACACTCTGAATTCTGGAACTGTGACCCACGGGCTCATGCATGGACAATTTCCATATGTGTCTTAGGTCAAGCTGCTAGAACATTACTGTAGACTGAGGATCTTAAAAATGTTTTTTTCTTGCATGGTCCACGATCAAGGCACCAGCAGATCTGGTATCTGGCAAAGACATTCTTCTGGTTTGCAGATGGCTGTATTCTCCTTGTCTTTTCACGTGGTGAACAGAGAGAGGAAGCAAATTCTCTTCACCAGCTTCTTACAAGGGTTTAATCCCATCCATGCGGGCACCACCCTTGTGACCAAATCAAAACCTCATCTCCTAGTATCGTCACAATGGGGGTGAAGGCCTCAACATATGAACTTGGGGGCGGGGTATAAATATTCAGGTTTTAGCAGCCCATTACACTCTCTTGGTTTTACTTGTTATGACATTTACTTTTTCTTTTTTTAAAGGAAAGGTACATGCAGGAATGAAGGGGAGTAGGCTGGCAGGAAGAGAGAGGAGGAAGCATCTTATTTTTATTTTTTATTTAGTTGGTCACCTTGGTCATCCTCACCTCACCCATCTCTGCCAGTCCTGGGTCTTGAACCTGGATCCTTGGTGTGTATGACTACGTCCGGTGGCCTTATCCACTATGCCACCAGGGTGTGCCAGCATTCAGTTTTTTAAAATGTATCATCGAGGCAAACCCTGGTGGAGTAATGGTTGGGTGCACACACATCCCATGTCTCAGATTTGCATCCTGGCACTAGGCTGGTGACAATAACCAAGATGAACAAAATAAAATAAAATACTTCTTCCTCCTCTCTCTTCCTACCTGCCTGCCTCTGCTCACCTTCATCCCTGCCTGTACCTTTCCTAAGACACAAAAATGTTTTCAGTAGAGTGGATTTTAGTATATTCACAAAGTTTTGCAGCCTAATCATAACTATCTGATTTCAGAACATTTATCCCCTTAAAAAAGTCTATTCTCGCTAGCAGATACTAACTTATCTCTCCTATCAGCCCTGGCAACCAATGATGCTTTCTCTCTGTACAGATTTTGCTACTCTGGACTTTCTTTTTATAAATGAACTTAGATAATATATGATTTTGTATCTAACTTTTGTCACTGAAAAATGTTTTTCCAGATTTGTCTGTTGTAGCATGAATCATTTCTTTTTATGACTAAATCATGTCTGTTTATGACTAAATGCTAGCCCATTGTGTGGGTAGACCGCATTTAGTTTCTCCAGTCAACTCTGGATGAACATTTGAGTTGTTTCCACTTTTTGGCTATTCTGAAGAATTTTGCTGTGAAAATCAGGAACGAGTGCATGTGTGGCCATATGTTTTTGTTTCTCTTTGAGTGGAATTTCTGTGCCGTGTTGAGAACTATATAGCTTAACGAGGAAGTGCTGCTTTCCAAAGTGGCTACACCATTTTAATTCCTACTGGCAATGTGCGAGATTTTCAGTTTCTTCACATTCTTCCAATATTTATTGTCTGTGTTTGGATTAGAGACTTCCCAGGGTATGTGAAGTGGTGGTTTTCACCTGCATCCTAATGACTAATGATGTTGAGTATTTTTTCATGGCTTATTTGTATGTATTTGTTGGAGAAATACTATTCAAATCCTTTGCCATTAAAAAAAAAAAAAACCTTAGAAATATGCTCATCTTGTAAAACCCAGTGTCTTCCAAACTTCATCAGGGAACCCCTTTTTGTACAGCATATATATTAAACTTCCCTGGAACAAATGATCTGAGAAACGTATTTTGGGAAAACCTAGTTTGGCCTGACGGAGGAAGAACCAAAGATTGCCTAATTTCTTAGCCATTATGAGATGACAGGTGAACAATGAAAAAATGAAAGTGTGTAAATGTCATCTATATTTTAGAACAATGCCTGAAACAGAATAAACACTGCACAAAGGTTTATTCTTGTTTAAAATATATATGTTTTAGATAGCAATTTGCTTAATGTTTCAAATGACTTATAAATTATTATTTTTTCAAAATATTTCTGAAGGTGTTTATTTTTCCACTGACCCTATTTACACTGATTACAAAGAAAATATTAACTCCATATTGTTAAACTATGACAAAATTGAATTGTAATATTTCAGCAATATTTAGATGGAATTAATTATTTCTTTGTATGTAATTAATTCATTAGGTGTTCTAATGTGGGCTTTGAGGAAAAGGAAATAAGACGTAGCTCATACAATCATCGTGTTGTGATCACCTGCAGAAATAGATGAACCTTGATCCAAAATTTGATTCAAGATTAAGACTGATGACACCACACATCTACAAAGACTGTATGAAAAGGTTTCTTACAGGCTTTCTGGGTAGAGAAGGTCAGGTTTTTCAGGCTGGTCTAAAATGAATTAAGGACAGGGAAAGAAGACTGTCTTGGGTTTTCTAATGATTAGGAGGTGTTTAATGCAGATGTGTAGAGGTTTAAATTTTCCATCCACTTCCAAAGAGACAAAACATTGACTTTCTTACTGGATTGCCCTGACATGGGGGTGGAAGGAGAAAGGGGAGTGGTGTGGCTTGAAAATTGTCAGTAGTCAAACATCAATAATAGAGTCAGATTCTTTACTTAAAAATCCTTAGTTTCATATAAAACTAAAACTTTTCTGCACAGCACACACAAAAACCACAGCAAAACAAAACAAAAACTGCCACTAAAACAAAAAAGGAACCCAATAAATGGGAGAAGATATTCATATGACAAATATCAGACAAGGGCTTATTCTCCAAAATAAATAAAGAGCTCATAAACCTCATCAACCAAAAGCAGATGACCAACTTAAAATACGAGCAGAAGAGCTGAACAGACAACTTTTCTAGAGAAGACACATATATGGCCTATAGACACATGAAAAAATGCTCTGCATCACTCACCATCAGAGAAATGTAAATAACAAACCACAATGAGATACTACCTCACACCAGTTAGAATGGCCTATGTTAAAAGAGACTGGAAACTACAGGCATTGGAGAGGGTGTGGGGAAAGGGAACCTTGCTACACTTTTGGTGGGGATGCAAATTAACGCAACCTCTTTGGAAAACAGTACGGATATTCCTCAAACAAATAAAGATGGATGTATCAGTGAATCCAACAATATTACTTCTAGGCAATACAAAATTACCAGAAACAAGATCTGCAGCCCAATTTACAACCCAATTGAATGGATAAAGAAACCGTGGTATATATACTCTGGAATTCTATGCAGCTGTTAAAAAGGACAGACTCCTTTCCTCTGCAACCACCTGATGACACTGGAGGTGATTATGCTAAAGAAAATAAGCCAGAAAGAAAATAAGCACAAGATAATTTCACTCATATGTAGAATGTACAGAAACAGACAAATTTCAGCAAAACTCACAAGCTGCCATACTACGGCTATGGGGTGGGGAGAAGAGGAGATGGAAGGAAGCAGGGGCCAAGGTGGTGAGAAAGGACTCGAACTCTGGTGGTGGGAGTGGTGTGAAATACAGATTGAGGTGTCAACTCAATATCTTAGAAAACATAACGCTACTATGATATAAACAAAAGAAATAAAAGCAAAAACACCACCACCACCACCACCAACAACAAAAAACCCTGGTCTAGTGGAGGAGAAAAAGAGGTAAGTCAATAATAGTAATACGGGGTGTAAAACTTCCAAGTTATTATGCAAGCTCAGAGAAAGGAATGTTATGAAAGACTCATAAAAGTGATGTTCATTAGATCTAGAAGGCAACAAGACTCACAAGACAGAGAAGGCAGAAGAGGAAGAATCTTCAGGCTTAGAAAACAGCATTTGGAAAATCACAAAGTATAAAAATGGCTGCTATATTTTGATATATTTTAAGGAATATTTGAGGTGGAGCAGGGGGCAGACGAGGAGCCTGGAGTGGAAGTTTGTGTAGGAGTGTGAAGGGCCCCTGTGTCATTTACACTTTATCCCTTGGAAAATGAGAAAGCCTCAAAGATAGGGTTGTATCTACATTTTGGAAATATCATTCAAGTTGTATAGATTACAGGAAATTAATATGAACAGTTGAGACCACCAGGCGTGACTTGGTCTGAGACTATTTCATGCATCTACATAGTAGGTGAAGTGTATATTAAATAAGACTAGAGAGGAAGTGGAGGGTATAGATTTGGGAGCCCAAGACACTGTGCAGCATTTTGTGTGTGAGATGAGAGAGAGGAGAAAATTGAGTCTTAAATGATATTTCACTGAACACACTAAAACTCAAAGACAATAACCAGATTTCTGAGGAGCTCTTCTCATAGTGATGTCCTTCATGGAGACAAAAAACGTGAGGAGTAAAGAAGAAATAATGGGATCCATGTAGAAAATAATGTATTAGAGGTGCCAATGGCAAAGTTTCCTGGCTCATCCTTTGTGTAGAAAGTTGGAAAAACGCCATACTGGAGCTCAATCCATTTTAATACAATTTATAATCATTCTAAACCAGGTGACCTCCTCCACAAAGGTCACCTTGGGAGGCTGTATCAATTCTGTTGCTGCTAGCAGAGGCCCCTGGGCTTTGCAATTTGCCTGTGACTCAAAGTTAATACTTCACTCTTATATAGCTTTATAGTTTATGAATCTTACCTTATCTTACCTGTACCCATAGGATTATTATCATCTTGTACTGATGACTGAGACTTGGAAAGTCTGGTTTTCTCTATTTCTTCTGGCTAGACGTAGAAGATTCGACTCCTTCATGATTAATCTAATAGATTTAAGCTTTCTAGGCCACGAAAGTTCAGCGAGCTATCTGGGGTCCACCTCGCAATGCAGGTTGGCCAGCAAAGGGCTGAGAGGAAATGGTGCGGCTGGTGTTGCCTAGAAGAGGCAACCGTTGGGAACTCAGGTTATGGAGGCACTAGAGGGTGACAGCACTGTTCACATGCTGGGAAATCTAGAAAATCTGGAAGACATTTGATGACACCAAAGGTGACAGGGATCCCAAAGCACAGGCTATGATCATTTTATACAGACTTTTAGGGACCAGATAGCTCTAGTCTGCAGCAATTAGTTAAGTCAGGACAGAAAGGTATGATCTTCAGTTATCAGGGATAAGTGTTATTGTCTATAATAGTGAAGAAGTAGAAATCACTTAAATGCAAAGCAATGAAAATAATAAAGAAAAGAGCAAAGGGAGAAGCTCTCGTTGAACCATTCAAGCTTCGGGCAAGAATGGTATCTACCTGTGGACACGCACGTGTTGACTGTTGTGAGGACTGCTGCACTGAACATGGAAGTCCACATGTCTCCAGGGAATGACTTGTTTTCTTTTGGGAATATGCCCAGATATGAGAGTTCTAGTTCGAAGTTTTTAAGGACTCTTCATATGGTCTCTTCAGTGGCTGCACCAGTTGACATCCCCACGAACTGTGCACAAGGGTTTCCTTCCTCACATTTTCATCAGCGTTTGTTACCTTTTCTTTTTGCTGGTAGTCATTCTAACAGGTGCCAAGTGCTACCTCATTGTGCTTTTGACTTGAATCTCCCTAAAACGTAGTGTGTTGAGCATCTTGTCTTGGACCTATTGGCCATTTGCATATCTTCTTTGGAATAGTGTGTCTCCCCATCATTTGCTCATTTTTAATTGTTTTTAAACTACTGAGTACATGAGTTGTATATTTGAGATATTAATCTCTCATTATATATAGATGGTTTGTCAACATTTCCCACCAGTCGTAGGGTGCCTTTTCATTTTGTTGATATTTCCTGTTATGTAGATTTTTAATTTGATATAAGCCCACTTGTTTATTTTTGCTTCTGCTTCCTTTGCTTGTGGTATCATGTACAAAGAAACTTGCCAAGACTAATGTCAAGGAGCCTACCCTTACGTTTTCTTCTAGGAGTTTTCCAGGTTCAGTTCTTTATCTATTTGGAGTTGATTTTTGTGTGTGATGACAGGTAGGGGTCCAACTTCACTTTTTTGGTATGTGACTGTCTACTTTTTTTGACAGCATTTACTGAAGAAATGAACCTTTCACTTTTATATATTTGTAACTCCTTTGTCAAAAACTACTTAACTTACATGGTTCGGTTTATTTCTGGGCTTTTGACTCTGCTCCATGAGTCCATGCTTCTATTGTTATGCCAGTTCGGAACTGTTTTGATGACTATAGTTGTGAAATAGTTTGAAATCAGGAAGAGGGGTGCCCCCAGCCTTGTTCTTTCTTCTCAGAATTGTTTTGAGTATTCATGATCTTTCAGGGTTCCATTTAGATTTTAGGATTGTTGTTTATATTTCTGTGACAAGTGTCATTGGAATTTTGATAGGAATTGCACAGAGCCTGTAGATGGCTTAGGATAGTATCAGCATTTTAACAATATTGATTCTTCCAATTTAGAAACATGGAATTTTTTCCATTTATTTACATCCTTATTTTTTAAAAAAATCAAGGTTTTATTATTTTTTAGTGTAGAAATCTTTCACCTCCTAGATTAAATTTATTCCTAAGTGTTTTATTCCATTGCAAATGGGATTGTTTTATTTATTTCTTTTTCTGATAGATCATTGTTAGTGTACAGAAATGCAACTGATTTTTGTATATTGATTTTGCATTGTGCAACTTAATTCATTTATTTTTTAGATGGAGTTGTTGCTACTTTAAAAATAACTTTATTGAGACATATTCTCATGCCCTAAAATTCACCCTGTGAATGTGTGTAATTCAGTGGTTTGGATGTATTTGCAGAGCTGTGCAGGCACCACCGTTTTAAAATACTTAATTACTGCAAAGGATACCTTGTACCAGTGGCTTCCCCTAGCTCCTGGTAACCATTCATGTACCTGCTATCTCCAGGGTGTTTCCTATTCTGGACACTTAATCAAAATATAACATAGTCTTTTGTGCCCAGCATCTTTCAGCATGGTATTCTCACCTCTCTTTTTTTTCCAGAGGAAAGATGCAGCCAGGAATGGAGGTGAGTAGAGACAGGCAGGAGGAGAGATAAGAAAGAAGCATTTTATTTTATTTAGCTGTTCATCTTGGTTGTTCCCCACAGTCCTGGGTTATGAACCTGGGTTCTTCGGATGTATATGGACTGTGTCTGGAGAACTTAACCATTAAGTTATCAGAGCTGCCAGTATTTTAGTTTTTAATCCATGCTTTGTTCCTTTGATGACCAAAAAAAATGGCCTTATATGAACATACTATGTTTTGTTGATCTGTTCTTATGTTGGTGGACATTTTGGGTAGTTTCTACTTTATTGCTATTATGTTGTTATGAACATTAATATTCAAATGTTTTCTATTCTCTTGAGTGTATACCTAGGAGTAGAATTGTTGTGTCATTTGATAACTATGTTTAACATTTAGGAACTTCCAAACTTATCTAAAGTGGCTATACAATTATACCAATGAGAGTTCAAATTTTGCCATACCCTTACCAACTCTTGTTGATATCTATCTTCCGCCACCTCATACCAGTCCCAGATCTCAAACTGCATTCATGAGTTTTACATGGCCTTTACCTTAGCCATCTGAGCTACCGGGGTGCACGCCGCCGGGGTGCACTTACCTTTTTTTTTTTTTATTGTAGTAATTATTCTACACATTAAAATAATTTCCTATGTATAGGTACCCCATTTCTTAGACATATTTCAACACACCATGCCTTCCATCAAATCACCAAGTATTCTTCCCCATTGTCCAGTGGGTTCCACCCACCATTGCCCCAACCTGCTCTATTCCCTTTTAGTCACCTCAGTTCTGTTGCAAATGTTTCAGGGTTGGTTATTTTTCATCTGTGCCTTTGTTTTCTCTATTCACTTTCCACCTATGAGTGAGGTCATCTGGTATCTATCTTTCTTCTTTTGACTTGTTTCACTTAGCATAATCCACTCTAGTTCCATCCATGTTGATTTAAATGCCAGGATTTCATCTCTTCCGAGGGCTGTGTAGTATTCCATTGTGTATATGCACCACATCTTATTTATCCATTCATCTGATTTTGGGCACTTTACCTATCTTTTTTATTATAGCCATCCCAGTGGGTATAAAGTGGTATTTCATTGTCAAGTTGTGATTATTTGAGTGAGGAAATGCATTACATTTTTTTTCTCTTGCAGGAAAGGTGCAGGTAGTAATAAAGGTGAGTAGGCAGGCAGGCTGAGATATATAAATATCTATAAATACATAATAAATATTTATTTATATTAATAAATTTATTTTATTTTAGTTGTCCATCTTGAGTGTCCCCATCAGCGTCAGGATGCAAACTTGGGTCCCTAGATGTATGTGGACTGTGCTCAGCCAGTGACAGACCCAACTGCTACTCTACCGGGATGCAATTATATTACATTTTAAACGGAAACATATTTTTTATATGGAACCATAGGTGGATCAGCAATATGTTAGTTTCCTATCAAGTGCCATTCTATCCATTTTAAATAGTCCTTGAAAGTGCATGAGCCAGAATTTACAAAACCTAGAGATGTTAGAAATCTGGGCGGCATCCATAACTCATTTTACAATATTTTAGCAGCACCAACATTCTAGTGCAGATCTCTAAGATGTTTGCTCTCCGCTGAGTAATTATTTGATATTTAAGTATAAATTAACCCATCAGCTGTATCACTTACACCTGGCTTCATGCTAAATAGATTGGAAAGCTAAATGGAGTGAGAATAAGGCAAAGTGATTTCTCAGTAAGGCATAATGATCTGAACTGTCAGTGAAACAGAACAGGAATGCACCCTGCCAAGAAAGTGATGTAGAACCTAACAAAATTTGACTCCATTTACAATCTTTCCAAGTAGACTATTTGTCACTTTTTAGTCTTTTTTTTTTTTTTTTTTTTTTTTTTTTGTGAGTAATTGACCAGTCTGCTAGGAGCACGGCTGCTCTCTGTGGGGGGTTGTGGATTTTTCTAGAAGCACCAGAGGGACAGCCCTTCCTGTCCCCTTCCAACCTCAATGGCTAGAAAGTCGGAAAAGGCTCAAAAAAACCCCAAAAAACCACATCTTGCATAAGAAGGGCTTCCAGGGGAAGTCAGGTGTTGCTGATCTAACAGGTACCTTTTTGAAAAACTCTCTGTTGTTTGTAAGTTGATTGTGCTGGTGTGCCCTGGTGGAGCAGTGGTTTAGTCAACTGCCTCTGACCTAAGCGTAGTCCACAGGAGCCCCAAGGACCTGTGTTTGCGTCCTGGGCTGGGAGAACAACTAGATAAAAATAAAGTGCTTCTTCCTCCTCTCTCTTCCTGCCTGCCTGCCTGCTAGCCTTCGTTCCTGCCCTCACCTTTCCTTAAAAAAACTGGGTGGTGCTGTTTCCACTATTCACAAGTGTGTATCCATGTTTTGGTCACACAGGCTTTGGTGAGATCAATAGGTATTTGGTAAATAAATATAGGCATTTAAAAAAACTAGGTAGAAATATATGTGGAAACATTTGTTTTCTCTATTCTATTTGAAATTCCATCTGTCGCCCATATGCTGATTGTGATATTACGTCATAGTTGTAATATGCAGTTTAGATGTCTTCAGACACAAATATGTACAAAGCACACCTCAAAAAAAAACCCCAAACCAGTCACTATCAGTTATTATTTATGATACTGTTTAAAACCAGCCTTGCCAGTTCTCTTTTTATTTCCTTTCTAAACTTAAATTGTTCTCGACTATTCATAGTCTTAGCTAATCGATGTTCACGGAGTTAGTGATGACAATCAAAGAAGTTTTTTCAAAGGAACTTTGTCTTTTCATTTCACTTACTTTAATTGCCTGGCCTAGAAATAACTTCAATTCAGTCGGAGTTACTGTTCCAGTTCTCAATTTTGAGGCTTCCTATGTATGTTAACTATCAAAGAGCTTCACAGTATCAGTGTTCACCTTACAAGTTCAACAACTTTGGACTGGAAATATTTTATGTACAGGCACTCTCCTGAGATATAGCGGATTTGGTTCCAGAACACTGTAAAAGTAATTATCTCAATAAAGTTGGCTGCACATCTTTTTGGGTTTCCCAGTGCATACAAATTTATGTTTCCACAAAACTGTAACCCATGAAATGTGCACTAGTGTTATCTTAAAAAAAGACAAGATAAATGCCTTAATTAAAAAATGCTTTAGCGGCACTCTGGTAACTTAGTGGTTAAGTCGTCCAGTGCAGTCCATGTGTATTCTAAGGACTGGGGGTTCACAACCCAGGGCGAGGGGGGAGGAGAGAATCAAGATAAACAGCTAAATAAAATAAAATGCTTTCGCCTGCTCTCTCTTCCTGCCTGCCTGTCTGCTCGCCTCCATTCCTGCCTGCACCTTTCCTTTGAAAACAACTTTATTGTCAAAATATGCTGAGCATCCTCTGAGACTTCTGTGAACTTTCTGTTGTTCGGGGGTCATGCTTTGGTGTTGATGGTCACTGAACAAGGTGGTGGTTGCTGGAGATTGGGGTAACCACGGCAATTTCTCAAAATAAGACAGCATTGAAGCTTGCTTCATTATTTGGCTTCCTTTCATAAAAATTTCTCTGTGGCATGTGATGCCATTGGATGGCATTTTATCCATAGTAGAACTTCTTAAAAGTTGGAGTCAGTCCTCTCAAATCCTTACACCAGCTTTATTAGCCAAGTTTTTATAATATTCTAAATCCTTTATTGTCGTGTCAACAAAATTCACAGCATCTTCACTAGGAGTAGTTCCATCTGATGGGACTAAAACATGACACCACAAGTTTTCTCAGAATTGTTTTCTGCACCTGCCCCACTCTGACATGAAGGAGCAAGGACAGCAGAGGACAGCCCCAGAGGCCAAGCCCTATTCCCTTCCCTTCATCAAAGAAGCTACCTCCTGTCCTCTGGGCCTCCACCCTTCTCCTAACCAAGAAATGCTCTCTTGCCTCCCTTCTCCAGAAGAAGTAGAAAGGGGAGTTAGTTCTCTGTACTTTTCGAGTAAGAGAAAGGATGTGGCATTCTTCCTTGTTAGGTGGAGACACCAGTCCTCTCTCCCCTGAGCCCCAGATCCCCTTTCCATGCCTCAGCACAGGATATAAACAGGGGTCTGCCCCAGCAACCTCAGAAGTTACCACCATGTGAATCCTCCGTACATATGGTATTAACTTTGGGCTTTTCTCTTACTAATCATGCCTAATGTTGGTTTATTTACTTATCTAGCCTGTGAAGCACCTCAGAGAAATGGGGAAACTTTCCCTTTGACCCCCATTCATCTCAAAAATTACTTAAAAAAATCATGCATAAGATATAATTCCTCATGTGTTTGAATGAGGAGAAACAGCTCTGTTTTATCATGAACTGCACCAATGAAGTCAGGTTGACAGTCTCATCTTCAATTCTAGTCTAGTTCTCTTGGTATTTCTACCACACCTGCAGTCACTTCTACTGCTAAACTCTTGAAGTCCTCGATGTCATAGATGAGGGTGGTAATCGACTTTCTAAACTCCTGTGAAAGCTGATATTTTGAACAGACACTTCTCCAGTGACATCCTGATGGCCAAAGGCACATGAAAAAAATGCTCATTCCACTTCTTAGAGAAATGAAAATCAAAACCACCATGAGACACCTCCTGATACCTATGAGAGTGGCCTATTTTCAAAAGACTGAAAACGACAGATTTCGGCAAAGGTGTGGAGAAAAGGGAACGCTCAGACACTGTTAATGGAAGTGGAAATTGGAGTCACTTTGAAAAACTGCATGGAGTTTCTGCCAAAAATTTAAGATAAAACTACTTAATTGTCCTCAAATTCTACTTCTAGATACCTATCAAAAACATGAAAACATGAAATCGAAGAGATATCTGCACCCCTATGTTCATTGTAGTAGTACTTACAACAGCCAGTAAATGGAAACAACCTAAGTACCTATTGGTAGATGACTCAAAAAAGATGTGATACACACACACACACCAGAATACTACTCAGCTATGGAGAAGGAGGAAATCTTGCCATTGGTGATAAGATGGGTGGAACTAGAGAGGATTATGCTAGGTGAGATAAGTTAGAAGGAGAAAAACAAAGAAGAGATGATTGCACTTACTATGTGGAATATGAAGAAACAAAGCAAATGAACAGACAAAATGAAACAGAAACTAACCCTTGCATTCCAACAACAGACTGGAAGGGGAAGTGGTTGGGTGCAAAGGGTAGTGGGGTCCAATGTCAGTGACAGAAGATTATTAGAAATGTAGTGGTAGGTGTGGTGTGAGATATTTGATGAAGAGTGAACCTGATCACCCACAACCTATATATATATTTAAACATGTTACCTCATAAGAATTATATATTAAAAATACATTTAAAAAATATGAATTTTGCATTCACCACCTGGTAATCCATTGGCGCAAAAGATCTAGGTTTCAGTCTGTCTCAGTTTTTGACATGCCTTCCTCACTGATCTTAATCATCTCTAGTTTGAAAGTGAGAGATGCGCAACTCTTCCTTTCCCTTGTATGTTTAGAGGTCAATGTCGAGTTAGTCCTGGACCTCATTTCAATACTGTGTCTCAGGGAGGCGCCAGGAGGGGTCAAAGATAAGGAAAAGGCCTGCTGGTGGCCCACTAGTCAGAGCATGAGCAGCATTTAAGTTCGCTCTCTGATAAGGGCATGATTTGTGGTGCCCCAAACAATCACAACAGTGACATCCAAGATCAGCAAACACAGTCACCTGAAAACATGATCATAATGGAAAAGTTTTAAATATCGCGAGGATCACTAAAATTTGGCATTGAGACATGAAGTGAATACATGTGGTGGAAAGAGCACTGCATGGATAGACTTGCTAGATGCAGGGACATTACAAACCTTCAGCATCTAAAACCAAGAAAAAAATGCAATATATATGGAGTCCAATAAAGTGAAGTACAGCAAAATGAGGCATGCTTGTAATTTTTAGAATGAAATTATGCTGAAACTATGACAGCATCTCCTACATTTTTAAGTCAAAGCAATAATGATTATAATTAGCCCATTGGCTTTAACTTTATGCCAGTAGTTATAATTATAATTTAAAAAAATCTACATTTATTTATAAAATTTTACCTGGGGGTGTAAAACCCTTCTCATACTCTATTAGAAAGATGATGGTTTTATATGCTATTAAAATGACTCATGCTGAAATCATTGCTTACAAGGGGTTCATCTAAATGATAATGGGTAAAACTAGTAAGTTATGCCCTGGTAGTAAAGGTCTTTTTTTCCATCTGGCAAATCTAATAATAGCTGAAAATGCATTGTCAAGAACAAACTAATAGCCCAATTATGAGATCAAATAAGCCATGCCCCTAATGGTTTATTTTATTTTACATTTCTAAAGTACTTTTGGTAACAATTACCAATCTGTATATTCCAAATAGATACAACCTCAGAACTTTTACTGTATTGCAGTTGTTTTTCGCTTTCTTGGGGTTATGAAAGTAATGAAACTTTTGGCCCAGGAAAATGCTGATCTGCATAAAATTTTGCATAAAATTTTCTGGGTTTATAGATTCCTAGGACTCCTATTAGTCTCAAGCAGGGGAAAATATTAATTGTAATTATGCTAATTTTACTAATGATTTGAAATTTCTTTGAGTGGTGTTATATATAAATTATTCTTTATAAACTGTTGTGGCTTGCTATTAAGGAATTTTAATATGTAGTCAGGCCATAACCATTTATTTACAGTGTTCTTTAGGATATGGTTTCAGAAAATGTACATGCAAGTCTTGTCTCTGACTTGAGCTGGCTTTGTTAATCAATCAACACATACATGGTGAACAATTACTTGATGGCCATCTTTAAGCTGGCAATCTTTATACAAGTCCAATAACATGAGATGTTATTGCTGTTTTCTTCAACTTTATTTCCTTACATTCACTGGAGAGCTAGTTATAAACCTAGACGGATACACCAGTTAATTTAACAGTGTTGGAGATTTTGCATTTTCTGGTATATAAATGATTTATCTACAACTTTTCAGTCGCAAATGGCAAACTCCTTTTGATTCCCCAGAAGAATTGGTCTATATCCACGATGGGCCTATCGGTCAACACGCTGTGAGGAATTTTCAGTGTCTTGCTCATAATGTGCTCCTTTGGGAAATTGTTAGGAGCAGCTAGCAAACCAGTGATTCGGAAACCATTCCCAGCAGCATGCCATCGGGGAAGTTTGACAGTGGAGGTTAGGATGCTACCTGGCTGGAAGAGCTTCTGAGTCGTGGGTGTATCTGTCAGAGTTTGCAATAAGAAATAGATGGTACAGTAAATTAGGATAGTTTGAGAGGGGTCCACTGACAAAGAGATAATTACAGAAATGGTGGGAGGTCTATGGAAATTATTATTATAGCTCAGGAACTGGAGACACAGTACGTGTTGTCTCCTCCCTCGTTCAGTCAGACCAGATGGTGCCCCTGGGGGATGGGAGAGCCAGGGAGCCAGGGGAATTAGTGTCTCTCTGTCCAGCTCATACTCTTCTGACCTCTCATTGGGCTCACTTACAGTAAGAGTCCTACAAGAATTCCTACTGGAAAGCTCCTGGGGCAGAAAGCGATAACCTCAGAGGGCAAAGGGAAGCATCTTCCAGACCTGCCTTAACCTGAAGCTAGATGTCTGAAGCCCCTCCTGCTCCAATTATGGATGGTGTTTAAACAGTTGTGGTAAAATAACATTATAAAATTTGTTTCCTTAACCAGTTTTAAGTGTACAGTTCCATAGTGTTAAGTACATCCGCGTTGTTATACAACCAATCTCTGGGACTCTTTTCGTCTTGCAAAATTCAAACCATGTCCATTAAACAGGTAACTCCACCTTCCCCACTCCCTCTAGCTCTTGGCGTCCACTGGTCTACTCTGCATCTGTGACTCTGACTACTGAGAGACTGCGTGTAAGTGGACTCACACAATATTTGCCTTTTTGTGTGGATTATTCTTTCAGGATAGAGCTGGTAGACATTTTGGAGAGATGTTTCGTCGTAGTCATTGTCACTTGCTAGAATGTTCTGCTTCCTGGAGAGTCCACATGTGGCATAACATCACAGAAATGGGGCATTTAGAAACACAGCTGACAAAACTCAGTGTGCCTTGCAGGTAGAGAAAAAATTATGATGTCAAATTTGAATCTAGGTGTTTGTTTCAGAGCCTGTGCGCTTGTCACACCATATGACCTAACAGCGTTTCCCTTCATGGGATTTGCTGCCGTGCCAGTGGAGAGGGTACATGAATTTTCTTTCACCGTGTAACAAATCACTACGAGCTTAATGGCTGAAAACATCGATCATTGTTAGCTCAGAGTTCTCTAGATCAGAAGTCTGGACATGACATTCTCTGTTTAGGGTCCTCCAGGACTAAAAGTAAGGTGTCAGCCTGGGCTGTGATTCTCATTTGAGTCTTGCAGTCACCCTCTAAGCTTATTCTGGTGCAAGTCTGCAGGGACCACCTTTTCTTATTGGTGTTGGCTGTCTGATCCACCTACCACATGGCCCTCCATCCTCAGGGTCAGCAATGGAAAATCTCCCTTTTATCTTGTGTGCTTCAAATCTCTTTCCAGAAAGAAACTTGTCTTTTTTTGCTTTATTTGTCCACACTGGTCGTCCCTGCCCCCCACAAGCCAGGACTTGAACCCAGGGCTATGTGGCTTTGCAGTCTTTCAGAGAAACTTGACTGAACCGCTGCTCCACCAGGACACACCAAAACTTGTCGCTTTAGTGGAATATCTGATTAGTGTCACTGAGAACAATTTCAAAGTCATCTGATTTGGGATCTAAATTACCGAAGTCATTCATTCACAGCAGCACCCGTGCTAGAATGTGTATAACTGGGAAAAGGCATGCACACTGCTGTGGGGGTCTCCTTCTGTACCACACAGGGTATCAATGAGAGGACAGTTTCCAGAGTCTGACTAGGGAAGCAAGCCCCTGTCTGTCATCTGCTATTTAGAAAAAAAAATACATGCAAACCATAAGAGCATATTCTGTGTATCTGACAATGTCACTGAACCTCACAGAAAGGACTTAGCCCAGGAGTGAGACGATCTACATCTGTCAATATGTAACCGAGTGATTTTGGTGAGATTGCTTAACTTCTCTGGACCAGGCACTGAGATCAGGAATTCCCAGCCAGGGGTGAGGCAGACACCAAGTCAACCAGGAACTTTTAGCTAGGCATTTCTCCTTCTCTCTCAAGATGTAATAATGCTGGGAGGTGGGAGAGAAAGGATGACAAGGAAGGAGAAGAACATGTATAGTGTTGAATATTATTCCTTAGATCATTCATCATCTATTCATTCATTTTAGACAACCTACTTTTTACCTGGCACTGGGAAGATAGAATATAACAGACAGGTGCTCTCTAGTTGAAGACAAAGGCAAGTGCAAGATTATGAATGCTTCTGAGTGGGAACTCCAGGGTGCTATGGGGGCTGAGAGCAAGGGTCCTCCGTAAAGCAGTAATACTTAAGGAGTAGGAATTATACTTAAGAAGAGGGTGGAAATGGAATGGGGAAGGTAGATACTGCTTCAGGGAAGAGAAAATAATTTATGAAGGGGTAGACGCTTAAATAACAAAGGAATAACTTAAGGAACTATAACTAGCTCACTAAGTCATAGCCACTCTTAGAATTATGCAAAGGTTTTGATCCTAAGTACAGTGGGAAGACATGGAAAGGTTTCAAGAAAGAATGACTTGAAGAGATGGATATATTAAAAAATATCACCCTGAGAAGCTCTAAGTTAGAAGGAAGACAATCACAAAGACTAGAGCACGAATAAATGAAATAGAGAAAAAAACAACAATCAATAAAGCCAAGAGCTGTTTTTTTAGAGAAAAAATAATAGGCAGACCTTTTAGTTAGACTCATCAAGAAAAAAAAGGACACAGATTTATAAATGAAAGAGATTTTACAACTGATACACAGATATACAGATGTTTTAAGCAACTGCTTGAACAATACGCCTACAGACTGGACAACCTAGAAGGACTGGATGAATTCCTAGAGACATATAATCTACCAAGACTAAATTATGGGAAATGGAAACTCAGAACAGACCAATTACCAGGAAGCCGACTGATCAGTAAATAAAATCATTCCAACAAACAAAAGTGTAGGACCAGAAGACCTCACTGTGAATTCTTCTAAACATTTAAAGAAAAAAACAAGCTACCAATCCTTCTCAAACTATTCCACAGAATAGAAGAAGGAACACTTCCAGACCAATTTTAACAAATCAGCATTATCCTGATAACAAAGCCAGATAAGGCATGAAAAAAAAATTCTAAATCGACATTCCTCATGAACATAGATGCAGAAATCCTCAACAAAATATTAGCAAGCCTAATCACAATACATTAAATTGATCAAAGGCCATGATAAGGTGGGATTTATTCTAGAGATGACAAGGATGGCTCACCACCTGCAAATCTATCAATGGGATGGAGCACATTGATGACGTGAAAGATAAAAGCTCTGTCTTAATAGATGCAGAAAAAACATTTGACAAAATTCAACTCATTTATGATGAAACTTTCAACACAATGGGTATAGAAGGAACATAACAACATAATCAGACCATACAGGACAAACCCTCAGCTAACATCAAGCTCAACAGTGAAAAGCTGAAAGCCTCTTCGCTAAGATCAGAAACAACACAAGGTCACTCTCACCACTGTTATTCAGCATAGACCTAGCTAGAACAATTAGGCAAGAAAAAGAAAAGGCATCCAAATAGGGAAGAAATAAAACTGTTGCTACTAACAACCCCTGGGTTGGAATATTCCATTGGGAATAAATATTCCATCTAAATACAGAAGATCTGGATGCCAGGGCCTCATTTCCTTATCTGCTCCACATAGGGATGAAATTACAAATTTCAAAGACTGACTGAGCCCATGGAAGCTAATGGGAGGCAGGGTGCTCATTCTGGTTTTTCTCCAGGGTGGAGCTGGAGGCTGTAGAAATGCATGGTAGTCCACCCTGAGAGTAGTGCATGTTTGGATCAACCCACCACTAAGATTGTTTGTGCTCCTCCAGTCCCAGGAGAAATGCAAAGCTGGTGGCCAGGGTCTGTAAATTCTCTTCATAATCTGGCATCACTGTGTCTCATGTCAGGGCATATTACTTGAGCACATGGGGTATTCAGCCAGATTCTATTTCCCTTTTTCTTTTTAGACGAATGGAAAACGTGTCCAGTAAAGTGAGTGACGTGAATTCAATATAAAATTGAGCTCTAAAACTGCATTTCCCTCTGTCCTCAGAAATTCCAATCACCAGAACTCTGCCTGAGCAGACACTCAAATGCAATCTGCAGGGGGTGGTGATGAGCAAACTCTGCCTGCGGCTTATGTATGCAGTGTCAAATTGAGCTCTCCCCAGCAAAACCAGCCATGAAACAGATATGGTTGGACTTTTCCACCCTTAGGATCCAAGTCTATTTCATCGGAATGCATTTTGCCTTTTTCTGAAAGCTTCTCATAATTTGTTTGTAAGTGCATTTTCATCTAATTTCACTCATAATTGCTCCAATGAATTGTAGGTAGTGTAATTTATTTTAAGTCCACTAGAGGGAGCCAGAGGGATTTAAACGTTGGTGACAAGGACAGTAATCCATGGCTCTTAATGATTATCACAGAACGTTCCCGGGGTCTTAAAGCAGACAGTTAGAAACACAGGCGGAGGGTTTTGTTTTTTTTTAAAATTTAAAACTTTTGCATTTTAAAAATAGACTTTTTACATTTTAGTAATTATTTAGCAAATATTTAGTAATTATTCTACACATTAAAATAACTTCCTGTGTAGAGATTCCCCACTCCTTAGATGTATGTAACACACCCTGCCCTCCACCACATCACCAAGTGTTCTTCCCTAATGTCCGGTGGGCTCCACCATCATTTGCCCCCACCCACCCCATTCCCCATTGGTAACTTCAGTTCTGTTGCAAATGTTAAAAACAGACTTTTAAAGAATAGTTTTATGTCCCATAAACCTGAGCAGAAACAGAGTTTTAAAAATATGTAGATTTCTAGACTCTGCCCCAGAGCCACAAACTCAGAAGTTTGAGGGTGATGTCTGGGACTCTCTATTGTAAAGGTTGGTGGAATCCCTGCTTTTGTCAAAGATATACTTAGCTAATGTAAACTTAAAGCCAAGAACAGAGCTGGAAGGCACTAAATATTCTGGAACATATAGAGTCTGATGCATGAACAGAAACTTACAAAGATTTAAACATTTAAAAAAAAACAAACTTGGAGAGTGTCAACATTTAGAATATGAGTAGTTTTTTTAAGGAAAGGTGCAGGCAGGAATGAAAGCGAGCAGGGGGAGGCAGGAGGAGAGGAGGAAGATGCACTTATCAGTTGTTCATTGTGGTTGTTCCCGCCAGTCCTTGGACAAGAGCCTGGGTCCTTGGAATGTATGTGGCTTGTGCTGGCTGGAGGTGGTAGACTTAACCACTAAATCATCAGGCTCTGCCAAGTAATATATTTTTTAACTGAACAATTTCAATTGGTGAATACCTAGAGTCAGAGGAAAATCCAAAAACTACTATTAGGGGAAGATTTCCAGCTCCAAAGATGAAACTTTAGGAAACCCCCAAATCAGGAAATAGTCATTATTTCTGAGATAAGTATTTCATGAGGCACCCCAGATTTCTGTAGCTCTTATCCAGGGAATAGCAATAAATGCACGCCCCTGCCTGCCATCAGACACAGATGTTTCCATAGTTTGAAATGCAATCTGGCAAACTGACCCAAAGACAAAAGCTGCTTAAAAAGTTATCGGAAGAGATGCATCCTGGTGGCTTAGCTGTTCAGTCTGCAGCCTCCAGCTGGCATGGTCCGCATTCATCCCAAGGACCCAGTTTTCTACCAGGGCTGGGAGGTGGGGTGGGAGAACCAAGATGAACAACTAAATAAAATAAACAAATTCCTCTTCCTCCTCTCCTTACCTGCCTGCCTGCTTACCTTCATTCCTGCTCACACCTTTCCTTAAAAAAACCAAAATGTCTCGGAGGAAAAGGGCACCAGGATTGTCACAGGCAAGGGTTTAATAAAATCTTTTTCCCACACAAGAAGTTCAAAATGAAAGGAATGTAATTGATTGAAATTGATTTAGAGGACTGTGTATTAGAAAGTCCAAATGATAGAAAAATACCCAGCAATCTGGTTTAAGAAAAGCTGGGCTGTCTGCCCCTATGGATGCTGCTGGTAGTGTGGGCACCTCCAAATTTGAGTATTTAAACCACTTTTATAAGTGGTCTCTGAAACTCTAGCTTGAGTATCAAACAAGGACTCAGAACCATGCTCTGCCCACCCTCAGCACCCCCTACCTGGGCATTTACTGCAGAGTCCCAGTCCCAGCTGCATTCTCTGGTGCCAGTGTCATTTCTAATCCAAAGGGGAAAAGAGAATGCTTCCGGTGAATTACTCCATCTGAAGACCTGAGACAGTTTTTCCTGAAAAGATTGTTCTGAATAAAATATAACAATAATTTAAAAAGTTACAGGCCCAGCAGATCCTGATAAGTGTGAAATAAGATTTTTCACTTTAAGCTTTTGAATCTGGCCACATGGGCAGCGATCTTAGATCAGGTGGGCAGGAAGGAAGAGAGAGGGGGAAAAAGTACTTAATTATTTATTTTTATTTAGTTGTTCACACTGGTTGTTTCCTGCTCCTCCCGCAAAGCCTATGTGGCCTGTGCTCCTTCGGAGGTGATAGACCCATCCACTGCTCCACCAGGGGGCGCCACTCATGAACTTTTATAACCTAATGTGTGGGATGGTAAAATACTGTGTTATGCTTTAAGTTAGAGATACCGTTCAACACAGAGAAAGAGAGTATTAGGAGAAAAACTGGGGGAATTATAGGGATAAATCCGTTCTTCAGTTTACTCTCAAACTAGCATTTGGAGGGAAGGTTATATGAGGGAGAACAATATAGTAATTAACATTCTGAAGCTTCCATGTAAAACATGCAAATGAATAAAATTCCATTTCGAGCTAACTTGATTATCTGTCCTCTTGTGTAATCTGTCTCATTTTGAAGAGAAAATTTAAAAAATTTCCCTTTTTGGTTTTGAAATACCAAATGCCAAGTGTCCTGTAGATGTAATGACACTGAGAATCAGAATATATATCGCTCCTTGCATTATAAAGAATACATTTATATTAGCTAATTTCCAATAACTGCATAATCATTTTCAGTCCCCTGCTTGCCCCACCTGCTGATTATTTTTGCTTGTCGGTTCGTGGTTGCAGACACAATGTGTTTGCAGTAAGATATTTGGCGGCCCAGCCTGGCATCTCCTATGAGGCTGGCTTGGCTAGAGGACTCGAGCTCTTCCCGAACCCATGCGTGAGAGCATCAGAACTGTCAGCTGGGGCTGCAACAGTTGCCTGGTTCCTGGTGTCAATAGTTTGTGTCCTCCAAACCTACACTTTTGAAGAGGGAGGTAACTCTAATTATAAATGCCTTTTCTCATTCATGTGCACATTTCTTCTCTTATTTGCTAAGTTAGTATTTTTTCACATGTTAACCTCCCAGGCCTGCTTTCCACCGCCCCACCCTCCTCCTGCTCTCTTGCCTAACTAGGGAGAAGCAACTCGAATGGAACAGAGCTCTTCTAATTGGAATGGGGATGGAGCCCTCTAACCCTTTGCACCACAGCCCAGTCATCCAAATAGTTACCACCAATCCTTGGAAGTTGGCACTTGTGAAATCTATTTACTCTTCTGCTTTTTAGTTGTGACTTTCAGGAACACTGGATTTCAATTAACATTTCCCTTGGTAGTAAGGCGCTTAGAGGCTGGGTTGTACTGGCACCCAGATGTTCACATAATGCTCCATTTTAATCAACACTTAGAGTTGAAAATATCATGGGACAAAGAGCCAAAGCTGGCAATAAAGATAGGCTTTGTTCATCAGTATGATTGGCCGGGAACTTCTGGGTTGAAGAACTGAGTCATATCTTCTCTGACTGTACTTGTTTATACTCAGTTATAATATTCTGTATTACCAATGAGTGAGACTCACAGCAGAAACTGGAGAATTAGTGAATTCTCAGGAGGATGCATGTGTTCAGAGGAGAAATCTTGACAAAAGTGTCAGGCATAAAGTTACTTGAAGTTTCTCTCCTGATTGTTGCCAATGGCTTCTGTAGTCAAGTTTCTATACAGGTTGTCCGCTGAAGTATTAATTTATTGTGAACGTCTTTACTAATGTAGTTGGAATTAGCTTAAATAAATGTTAGAAAGATCATCTATATTTCCATTTCTGATAGTGTGATAGATTAGCTGCCCACAATGACTTTCCTATTTGAAGTTCTAAAGTCTTGGATAAATGACTATTTAAAGCCTTCACTAAACTTTTGGATAAACAGCTATTTAAAGGCTTTCTTCCATCCCTTTTTTTCCCGCTTCCTGCCCTTTTCTCCTCCCCCCTTCCTGCCCTTTTCTCCCCTTCCTCTCCCCCTTCCTACCCCCCTTTGCCCTCTTTCTTACCTTTTCTCCTCCTTCTCCCTCCTTCCTCCTCCTTTCTCCCCTGGTAAACAGATATAAAACTAAGGAAATCTAAGATTCCCCCCAAACAGAAGTGAAAGCTGGAATTCTGAAACTTAAGACATAACTATATATTTAAGGCATGCATATTTAATAGCTTGGGTTGCTATTAAAAGGCTAGAATTACATAGCTTCTAATTAGGGAAGGAAAAATGGAGTGGGACAAACAACAAAATATAAGCCCTAGACTTCTAGAAAATCAAAGAAATCAAGAAAGCTGAGAGCATAAAAAGGAAACAGAAGACAAAAGAAACCACATGATACGGTGCTAGAGAGAAATCCAAATATTAAAAAATCACATTAATTCTCTAGTTAAAGGCAAATTTTGTCAAGCTGGAAAAAAATTCTCTTTATGCTTTTTATAAGAGGTATGTATAAACATTAAAGCACAGGAAGACTGAAGTAAAAAAAATGGAAAAGATAATTCAGATGACATCTAAATGGAAACTGGGTAACTGAATACTAGATAAATTATAAAGGTCAAATATGAAGTCACTTTATGATGGAAAAAAATTCATCAGGATGCTATCACAATTCAAAATTTGCATTTAATGAAATCTCAAAACCTATAAAGCAAAAAATCAACAGAACTTCAAGGAAATTGATAACTCCACAAGCATAGTAGAAGATGCTAAATATCGGTCATAGTAAATGATAGATAAGGCGGGCAAAATATCTCTAAGGTAACAGAAGACTTAAAGAGCAAAGTCACCAAACTTAATCCCCTAACTGAAGTAAATACATTTTGGGGCCCCCGTGAAACATTTGGAACATTGTCCCTGTCTTCTGCCATCCCCAGAATTTCCACATCCATTCCGTAGAAAGCCTCGAGTCAAGGAATCGGCATCGCTCCTCTAGCTCAATGCAACTAAGTTAGAAATCATTTAACAGACATGACTAAGGAAACCAGTTTAAATAAAAAAAGAAAAGGAAAAAGACCCACACAAAGTAAAAGAAAAAAAAAAAAGCATTAGGAAAGATTGCGATCTGAACAATAAAAAAATAATACCCATGAAATCTCTGGTGACTCACATGCAATAGTCCTTCCACCCACCCAAGAACACGGACAAATGGAAATTCTGTCTCCTGCACCTGGGAATATAAAACTGGCACAACCATGTCAAAATGTTTGCATTTCCTGAACTGGGGCCTAATCTGTGACCTATGGGGCTCAAATCCTAGGAACAGGGCTGAAGGAAGGGGGCTGCGAAAGATTGAGGAAGACGAGAAACAGATAGAGTGAAAGCAGAGTCAGAGGGTGAAGCCTCTGAGGACTGTCAGCCAGAGAATCTCACTCCTTAGGTATTTATTGTCATTACCCAGAGAAGTTGTTTGCAATAATTGTTTACATAGCAGAGGTCACACCCAAAATGTCTGAAGCTATCTGTTTGACATTTAACTTCGTCCTAGGTCTCAGCAGTTTAACTGAAATCCCTCCAGCCAAGGTTTTCCTCACTGGGCGGGTACCTAGCATTCCAGGCGCCAAGGTTTCTGTTTCACTGCCAGAGGCATTGATTCTCTAGACTAAGCTTCTTCCTTATTGCTCACCACAGTGACCTGACATTCTCTTCCCAGGATGGACCTACGAGATGTTTTCTACTGCAAGGGTGGACTGGAAGATATGCTTCCAAGGAGGTTTACTACACGTGTGCAATAGAAAAATATTCACAGAAGGCTTGCTGTTAACAGCAAAAATTAATAATTCATTAATGGAAAATTATGGAAAGTTGATCACATGGAATACTACATGGCAATGCAAAATGAATGAACCAAGGTCCATGCATTGATCTTCAGGAATCTAAAAATCAATGAGGAACAAAAGATGCAAGTCACAAAGGAGCATGCACAGTATTTTCTTCAGAGTCCACGTTTATGAGGTCAAACTATAAAGAACACCGAGACGATGATGAATATAGAGTTCAGGGTGATAGCTATTCTGTATGAAAGGAGGAAAGGGATCCGGAAGCAGCTGGAGAGGGACACAGGAAGGCCTGGCAACGTTCTGTTTCTCCAATGCATTGCAAGTTTACTGTGATTCTAGACTCCACACGTAGAGCTTCTGCAGTCCTTCAGTTAAAAGGGCATGTTTCACCACACAACACTGCAAATTCAAATATTCTTGATAGGAGACTTAAATGTCAATGAGAAAATGAACTGCTTTAAAATATTCGTCATTATGCATCAAGCTTCTCCCTGTCCTCTATTCTTCTTCATCAAGACAGAAAAATATAAATGCACTAAACCTGGAATAACAGAGGTTCCTCAATTCATGAATTTACTGCAAAAGTCAGGATAGTTTGCCCTCTGAGCTCCCTCTGATTCTCAGTCTGGCTCTAGATCTTTGATGTGATTTTCAAAAGAGCTAAAATAGATTAAGCATAATAAGACCAAATCCAGACTTCACCCAAAAGACAGATTTTTTTTTTTAATTAAAATTTTTTTTTAGGAAAGACGTAGGATGGAATGAGAGCAAGTAGGTAGGCAGGCAGGCAGGCAGAGAGAGGAGGAAGCATTTTATTTCATTTTATCTTGTTCACACTGGTTGTTTCCCCCTGGACCCCACACTGGAACCCATGGGTATGTGGCCTGCACCCCTTAGGAGGTGAGTGGCCTAACCTCTGCTCCACCAGGGCATGGCAGATTAGAATTTTGATTGAAATTAATTTACTAGGGGAGTTCTATATTCAGGTCACTGGCATTTTAATATTAAAATATGTACATTACTTTCTATTGTCATTGTTCTGAAAATGATTCAGAATAGGAATGAGCAACTACAGAGAAGTTACTCTGAGGGCTCTAAATACTAGGCTCTTCTGTTGATAAAAATCAGCAGAAAGAATGTTCCCAGAAATAGAGCACATTTTTTCCTACTGTGGATACTAATTTTTACTCATTAAATAAAATTCTTTACAAATCACAGTGTTAAATAATACATATATATTTTAGTTGCATAACTGTATTAAAATAATTAATGGGCATTTAAAAAAAATCAGTAGCACAGATTCAACTGACCCACACACATATCAGTGAGGGTTCTTTGGTCCAAGCAACCCAAACCAAATTTGACTGATGAGAATTCTAGAAGAATGTACTGGCAGGATAAGAGAAGTGAAGCAGCCACTTATCTCCTACACTTTGGAAAGGGCAGAAATGAGGACAGATGTGGGAATCTAGACCGTGGAACTGTAACGCATTGGCAGTATTTTTTCCTAGGTCCTCTTTCAAAATAAAGTATCTTTACTATTTTTCACTTCTGGTGTCACTATACTCAACCCCCAAATTTCCACTACAGTGGGGCCTAGTTGGAGTCATGGCTGCCTTCTCGGCAAGAGGCAGGCATGTGCGGCGCATCGCTGGTCACTCTACCCAGAATGCAGTCGTGAGAGGTTGCGGGTGGTGATGAGACAAGATCTAGCATTTTCCAAGCTAATCAGGTGCTGCTACTAGCAGAATGTTGGACTGGCAAAGTAGTCGCTATCCTCTATACCTGTGCTTACAGAAATTAATTATGCTGTAATCTATTCAGCACCATTGCATCATTGAAATTAATGCTACAGATATTTGGGCACTGTCTTCGTCTGCTTGGGCTGCTATACCAAAACACCCTGGGTGGGTGACTTCGACGAGAAACTTCTTTTCTCACACTTCTGGAGCCTGGAGTTCAAGATCAGGAGGCCAAGACAGGTTGGCTTTTGTGAATGCTCTTCTTGTTTGCAGAAGGCAACCTTCCTCCTGTGTCCTCGACTGGCATTTTCTCTCTCTCCCTCTTCTTATAAGACCACAATCCTATTGGATTAACACTCCATCCTACTGACCTCGTTTCTCCTTACTTTACATCTTAAAAGTCCTACCTCAAATACAGTCATATCCACAGACAGGGCTTCAACATATGAATTTTGTAGATAGAATTTAGTCCATGGCAGATACCTACACAGGGCTCACAATTTGCTAGCTCATCTTGGATGGTCTTGTCCTTATGTTCCAATTGATTGCAAAGCCTTTTGAGCAAGTGGTTTTCCCAAATAAACTGTCAGGGCCTGTGAGGCTCAGTGGAGAGCTCTGCTGTCCTGGACAGATAATTGTTGTGCTCAAAGCCAGAGGCCCTGCCTCTGGTGGGCCCATGCCAGGCTGACTTGTGTGCATCGGTATCTACAATTCAGTGCTACAGCTGCCACTGTTCCCGTCTTGCTAGTGTTTCCTCTTGTGTTTCAGACATTCCAGAAGGAATTACTTAGAGAGCCCATGTGGAATCATGGCAAGATGGGAAGTGAGAACACCTGTGTTCTCTCCCCAGTTCCAGCACTTACAAGCTGTGGCTCTAGGGAAATCGCTTAACTTCAGCAAGTTCCCTTTGTCACGAATGTGTGTTGCTTTCTTACACGTCATGGGCTGGGTCTTGAGAAGTCAGACATGCTCTGAAGGAAATGTGCAGGGTACTCTGAGTGCACATGGGGAGAAAGGAAGCTATCCCCTCATCTGCTGTGCAGGTCGCAGAAGACTTTTTAGAGGAAATGACCTTTGAAAGGAGAAAAGAAGGATAAACGGGAGTTGGAGTGGGGGCGAGTGGGAGAGAAAACACATCTGAGACAGAAGAAACAGCCTCTGCACAGACCTTGAGGTAGGAGGACTTGGCAGGGAGAGAACACAGATCTATGACAGGCGTGGCGAGAAGGATGCAGGATGAGGCTGGGTAGCGGGGCAGGGAAAGAACGTGAAGCTTCCAGGTCTGTCCAAGATTCTATTCTCTGTTCCAGGACCTGCAGCTGGAATAGGGGAGAGAATCATGCTACGATCTGTGTTTTTAAAGGAAGCAGACAGGAATGAAGGCAAGCAAGCAGGCAAGAAGAGAGGAGAAAGCATTTTAATTGACTTGTTTAGCTGTTTATTCTGATTGTTTTTCCCATCCCAGGGTCCTTGGGCTTTAGGTGGATCATGCTGTTGCAGCTGTAGACTTCACACCTGAGCTGCCAGGTGCCCAATGTATGCTTTTAAAACATCACTTTGACTAGAGCATGGAAGAATGTTGGAGAGAGTAGAGGTGGCTGTGTCTAGATGGGTGGAGTGGCTGGGGAGGATGGTGGCTTCGAATAGGACATGGGGTGTGGGAGGAACATGTTAATCATTTCGAACCAGCCAACAGACTGTAGTGTATCTACCTGACTGGCCCAGAGTAACACATTCTACCCCGTGGAGTGACCAGATGCTCTTCTAGGTGCTGAGGCTACAGCAGCGAACAAAGCAGACCCTGCCCATTCAAAGCTTACTTTCTCATCAAATGGTTTACACTTCGGTGGGATTCTGGTAAGATCCAGGGAGAAATGGAAGCTACTCAGATCTGAAGAGTTACTTTCAGCACTCCAGTTCACCCATTTCTAGAGAATACTGCTCCCTTTATTAATTGCTGCTGTAACACATCGCCACAAGTTTAATGGCTTAAAACACCACCAATATATTACCTCACAGCGTCTTCACTGCGCTAGTCAAAGTGCTGGCAGGGCTGCGTTCCTTCTGGGGGCTGTTGAGGAGACGCTGTTTCCTTGCCTTTTCCAGTTTCTAGAAGGCTCCTGCTTTCTGGGTTCACCATCACAGCCAGGAATGAAGAGTCAAGTCTTTCTCATACCACGGCCCTCTGACACTCACTCTCCCTCTCTTCCCTTTCACTTATGAGGATTCTTGGGATTGCATTGGACCCACCTGGATAACCCAGAGCCTTCACTTAATCGCACCCGCAGGGTCCCCTTGGTGGTGTAAGATAACATGTTCACAGGTGCTGGGGTTAGGATGTGGAAATCTTGGGGGTGGGGGGGTGGGCAGAGAGGCCTTTATTCTGCTGGCCACACAGCCCAAGGGAGCTTTTATTCAAATCATGAAATGAGATTGAGTTTTTGCTTCTTTCTGTTCGGTTTTGTTCTGGGTGTGTTACCAAGTATTAAAGTGATGGAAACTGACAACCTGTGTGAAGTCAGTCTCTTTTTCCTGTGTCAGAGGTTCTAAGAGAGTCCTGGAGAGTTGTTTTTTTTTTGTTTTTTTTTTTTAATGAGGGTCAAGTGTGAAACCACAGGCCTCTAGGGTACTGGGTGGGGGGGGGGGGGGGGGAATGCGGAGAACTCGGGTTCTGGTCATCACAGCTGACTCACTGTTCTCAGAATAATTCCAGCCAGTTTCTGGAAATCTCAGTGTTCTGTGAGTAGAGTTCCCCTCAGGTGGAGGGAGGGGAGGGGAGAAAAGACCCTCTAAAGAGCACCTCCTGCCACATTGTGCAACACAAAGGCAGGAAAAGTTTCAGGTAAATAAGAAAACATGTAAAATGGGTTTCCTTATGGGGGGAAATATGCTAAGCAATTCCCTTAAGTCTTACACTTCCTTATAATGCTGCTATTAAGATATGAGGAAAAAAACACACCACTGGCGATTTTCAGTAACCCATTTAAAACTCTATTGACATTTCATCATCAGGGTCAGGCTGCAGTTTTCGAAATCCTTCCCTGGCCTCTCTAGAGGAGCAGTTCTGAAAAGGAAATTAAAGGGTTGTGCTCAGGTCCTCTTTTTCCCTTCAGACAAATGATGAGTGGTTCTTGATTCTAGGTCAGAAAATGCCAGTGCAGTAACAGCGAGCGAGAAGTTACAGTCTTAGATGCATGGTTGTGTGAGTTGTAGTGACACTGGCAGTGCTCCCTGTCAGAGGGTGCTTCCACGTCGGGGGGGTACTCCCTTGTCAGGGAGTGCTCCCTTGTTGGGGGTGCTCCCTTGTCGGGGGATGCTCCCCTGTTGGGGTGCTCTCCCTTGTCAGAAGGTGCTCCCTGTCAGGGGATGCTCCCTTGTTGGGGGTGCTCCCTTAACAGGGGATGCTCCCTTGTTGGGGGGTACTCCCTTGTCTGGGGGTGCTTCCATGTTGAGGGTTCTCCCATGTCAGGAGGTGCTCCCTTGTCAGGGAAATGCTCCCTCACTAGGGGGTGCTTTTGCATCTGGGCGGTTCTCCTCATCAGGGTAGTACTCCTATGGCAGGGCTGACTCCTCAGCATTCATAAGCTGGGATTGCCAAGTTTATTTGGAACCGCAAGCCCCTGTGAATGGAAGAGAGGGGGATTAAGTGAAAATGGGCTTGGAAGGAGGAAGGGTGTGTTCTGGAATATTTTTGCAGACAAGGCCATTATCTAGGAGGACAACAGTATACCTGCCCTTCTGACTTGCCTTGGGTGTGGCAGGACAGGAGCTGACAATGTAAATGTGAGCACGGAAAGAGGCAGGAGAAGGAGCTTTCTGGTCAGCAGTCTCTGGTTTGCTCTAACCCACACGAGCGGGTCTTTTCTGCTCAGATTTGCTTCTTCCCTGAAAAGGACTCTCCGTTTTCCCTGGGCTGCTGAGGAAAGACCCAACTAACTTCAGCAGGGACGGGCCTCATCTTTGAAGGACAAATGCTTAAGAGGCACCCATACGCAAGATCCACTTTCTTGTGCGCACAGGGCATTTCTTTCTTCTGTTCTCAGCCATTTTCAGAAGCCTGCTCTCCACTTCCTTTCAGTCCTGGTAATCAGCATCATCTCATCCGCATCTTTCAGCTGCAGGCTACACAATGCCTGCAACCTACTTCGTTCACCTGCGTTCCCTGCCTCCAGTCTCAAGGGCACCAGAGAAGAACAGAGGCTGCTTTTTGGCCAGAGATTGAGCCTCCTTTCCCACAGGCCCCGCCAGGGAAGGGGTGAGAGGGCAGGGACGGAGGGTCTCTCTTTCCCTTTCACAATCCTGGCATCCAAACCCTGCTAGGATTTAAGTGCAGAACTTCATTGTGCCTTTCTGACTACAGCCCAATGTCTTTTCTATTAAAGCTGGAATTGATTCACTAGGTAATAGATGGAAGAATCCTCCCCAGGCTTTCCAGCAAAATTACTTACGCTATTAGCAGCATCGAGCAGGCTTTTACCACTGGAGATAAGCGAACCCGATGTTCTGTCCGGATGTGTGCAATCCAGGGCCACCAGGAGGAGCCACCAGAGGACAATATGGCTCTTGTTCTCAGGCCCCTGGCTTAGTGTGTCCCTGTGAGGAACTGCTCTTGAGTCCTTTCACTAGAAAGTCATGGCTCATTAAAACTAAGTAGACAGCAGCAAATAATAATACTTTTAAACTCTGACTTTGCCTTGAGGTGTAGCGACCAGCCTCATCAAACTGCCCTCGTGTAGATCTTACTGCAGAGCTGCCTCTGTAAATAAATTACCAAGTGGCTCTGTCCACACCTCTGAGAAGTGTGTGACACCACCTGTGTCGCCAGGTCTGTCGTTTGTCCCTCGGGCTGCCTGCAGTTTCCACGGGGGTGGGGTCGGGTTAGGGTTCTAATGCGAGCGGCCTGGCTTCGGAGCTGGGGGACAGGGCGACGAGAATGCCTTTACCGATCCATCTGAGGGCCCTGAGTGGCCTATGTACGAAGCGCTTTCTGGCAGATCCACAGCATGGTTTTCAACAGATGAGCTCAGAAAACTTGTTATTATCGTCTTCTCCTTTAAGGAATCACCACTCACCCTTTTAAACACAAATAATTATCCCTTAATTTTATCTCTTCCAGAAATGCTGATTTTCATTATGTTGGAAAATGGTTATTCCTCTGGAGAGCAGGCCTCATGGGGAAGTAAGTCGTTTAGCAGCCATGTAGTTAAAGTGTCGAGAGTGAATCATTCCTGTTCCGACTCCCAGGAAATGTTTGGTGTGTCCCAGCTTGGAGAACGGAATGGAGGCCACGGAGGAACATCTGAAGACAATATATCAGCCAGGCATGCGAGGCCTCTCTGGGGTACTGTATTTATGGATGTGGGGACGATGGAAAGGGCCAGGGAAGGACACGGTGACCTTGAAGGCCTGATGGTTTCACTGCGAGAGCATCCCAGGCACGCCGCTTCTGCCTGCCCTCTGGGAATAGGGGGCCATACGAAGCAGCAGAGGATGTGTTCTTCAGAGACTGAAAGCAACAAAAAATAGAAAGCTTCAGAAGTCGACTTAATCTATTGATGAACACACTTTATGTTCTTCCTTCTCCCTGGGAAGAAAGTGATAGTGAACATTTAACACACAGCCGATGCAGTCCCAGCTGGAAGCAGAGGGCACTCGGTAAACAGGAGTGGACTTCACGCTCTAACCCAAGCATCAGAGACAGAAGGAAATTCTTCTAGTCAGAAGACACACGGGTGAAGTAGTCCAATAGGCTGTGATGTTTTCAGCTGTCTGCTGTGATGTTTCAGAATCTACCACATGCATTCTATTCTCATGGACCCTGGAGGGCTGGGTGGATTGCACTGCATTTCTCCAAAAGATTTGCTGAAGTCCTAAGTCCAAGACCTGGGACTGTGGCCCCATTTCCAAAGAGGGTCTTGGCAGATGTAATCAAGCTAAGAGGAGGTCAAACTAGAGTAGGATGGGCCCTCAGTTGATGATTGGTGTTCTTGGAAAATGAGAAACCTGAGATGCACACAGAGAGGAGAATGCCATGGGAAAGGACCAGTGACATGCAACAATGGAGGCAGACGGTAGAAATATGTAGCTTTAGCCAAGGAGGCTGAAGACTGCCAGCTACCCACAGCAGCTAGGAGAGAGGCCTGAAACAGACTGCCCTTCTGAGCTGCCCACAGGAGCCAGCCCTACTGTACCTTGATTTTGGTCTTTGTACCTCCAGAACTGTGAAATACCTCTCAGTAATTTTGAGCCATCTCGTTTGTAGTCCTTTCCTAGGAAATGGATACTATTTCCATCTTACTCTGTTTGCATCTTATAAGAAAAACACAGATTTCAGAGATGTGAAGGAACCCACCCAAGGTCTACTAGCCAGTAGAAGTTTAACAGGGAGATTTAAAATTCAGAGCCACAACCTCAACTTCTAGGCCCTTCACCTCACTTGACCCCTGAAGCCAGCTGGCATGAAGGTGAGTGCAAAAGAGATGTGCTGTCATTTCACTTCTGGATAGGTAATCAGAAGCACTGAAAGCAGGGTTTCCAAGAGCCCCTTGCTCCCCATCTTGATAGCAGTATCATTCACAGTAGCCAAAGGGCAGAAGCGATGGCCACGCATGCAAAACGTTTGCACACCATGACACACCATGCAGCTCTAATGTGACACACGTCACACCAGGGGTGAACCCGAGGCCTTTTTGTGTGAAATGCGTCTGTCATAGAAACAAACATGGTTTGCTCCTGCTTCTCTGCAGTATCTACAGCTTCTAAATATGATCAAAAGGAAAGTTTATGTGTATTTCACCACAACTGAAAAAAAAAAAAGACTGTAACTGGGACACAGGATTGTTACTTAGCTGGGCAGACTAGATTCCTCACGCAAAAAAAATTTGTTTCTGCCTGCCTGGGACTTGCATCCTCTTCTAACATTTAAGGACGGTGGGTGTGGGGGTGGAGGGTCGCCGGAAACATGTAAAGATGAGGGAGACGCCCGGGCTCTGGCCAGGACACCAGGATGCGCGTCTTGGCTCAGGTGCTTAGCACCCGCTCCTGAGACTGCAAGCCTGGGGGACACACGAAGTCTTTCTGTGAGGAGGGTGATTGCAATTGTGCCGATCCTGACTTTGCTGTCCTGCAGTGAAGACCAGAGTCAGGAAAGTCATTGGCATGGATTTTTCCCTTCTTCCCCGAAGTCGCCTTCATTTCCTGCTAGGGTCCCCGGCCGGAGCGGCTGGGAGTGCCCGTGCAGTGGCTCCGGGCCAGCACTCGAAATAGGGGTGTGCGCGTCCCTGTCGCCACTGTCTTTGTGTCACTGACACGCATATGTACGGTCTGATTCACCTGACATTCACAGTCCATTCTATGGAGAGGTTAAGGGGTGCAAAGCGACACCGCAGGCATAGAAGCATCATGATGTCATGTGAGTGTGTTGGTTATTGTCCATCTAGCCTCTCCATTGCTCTCCGTTCTTGTCTGCTGTCCTAGAAGGAAGACACATCCTGTGCTCCCCTTATGCTCTGGTTTCCAATTGTGTCTGACCTCTGGAGGTACTGGAGGAGAACACAGGCCGAGGGCCACCCATTCACAGGAGGACTTCTCTCTGCTTGCTTCCTGCTGACTTGGCCACAGCGCCTGGGGAGGTGGAATGGGGCGGCCCCAGAGCTTCGGCTCTCCCGGGGTTCCAGTTCTTTCGGCTTAGGGCTGTGATAGTTTCCTGTGGTTGCGAGGTCCTGGGGAGGCTGTATTCTCTTTTGCCAGCTTCATTCATTCCTGCCCACATCTTGGTAAATAGTTGTACTGCTAAGCTCTCCACCTGCTACTTCTGATGCCATCTGATTCCTGCAGAGATGCTGGCAGAGTAGTACCAGGAGGGAAAAAGTTACTGGGGAGAATCAAGGGTCTGGGACAGGACAGGCAGTGTCAAAAACACAAATCGAAAGCTGATTGATAGACTTAGGTTCTCTGACTCACTGACTGGAGTTCTTAACTTGAAAGGCCCAACATTTCCATTGACTTGATCCTGTGGTTTTTCACCTTTAGGAGTCTGTAAATCTGTCAAAACATCCACTCTCCAGGGACATTCCTGTCCACAATGAGGGAATGTTCTGAGTGCCAGCTACTAGAAGGAGCTACACTCTGGTGACCTAGACCAAAAGGATCATCATTATTAGCTAGTAATAATTAATATTAATTAAATATTAATCACTAATAATGCTGACCACAAGAGTGACAGAAAACATTTACTATCTATCATATGTAGGGCATTGTGCTAAAGCTTTTATGAATCATCTCACTGAATCGTCACAACAGCTCCATAAAGCAAATATCCTAATTTATAGGTAAGAAAGACAAACTTAGAGAGGGTGAATATTTCCTTTAGATTTACAGTTAGAATTCAAGCACAGGTAATCGAATATCAGATCTAGGACTCTTAATAACGACACAAGTTTCCCCAAATGTGGCCCTAGTCCCAGTGGTGTCATCAGAGACACGTTGGGAGGAGCCTATGGATGAGGAGTTTCATTGGGTTAATAACTATGTATTTGTATTGAGGATTATCTTCCACAACAAGTGTTGTCGGTCTTTCATTTTCAGTGGTGATCTAGTATCCCAATCAAAATAAATGTAATGGGAAAGAGTAAGTAGCTTAAAGAAAAACATGAAGGAATTCTGAGTATGGATATGATCAAAATTATGACCGAAGTTTGGGGAACACTGAACCACTCCAGCTGGCCGTCAGGGGGCCCCAGTGTCCACACAGAGCAAGACTCTTCTATACACGAAATTAAATATCCATTCATCTGCTGCCAAGTGCTTTTTCTGATGAGCTCGGCTACATTTTGCCTGTGTCTGGAGAGTGCTTATAACGTAATCAGCTTAGTCAGAATGGAAGTATCTCCCATCAGTTGGCTCATTTGGGTTTAGCTATGAAGAAAACGTCAGTCAACTTGGGTGTTGTGTTATTTCACTTCTAACTTCCCAGTGGAGGGACACTGTAATGGGAGTAGAGTTTATAACTACCAGCAGGCAGGAACAGCCCTCAGCAAACCCCGCTGCAGTCTGGAGTTCTTTTAACTCTCCTTGAATTAAATGTGTGTGCTGGTACCTGGGGCTCAGACATGTGCACCCCCAGACTTGCCTTTGTGGTATCTGCCCCTTCCAAATCATAGCCACCGTGTTTCTAGGAAATCACATATTGCTTCTCATCAGGATAAGGCATGGGCTCCAAGTCATAATTGGAGGCACTAAGACACTCCGTGAAACAATGACAAAGGTCT
>RJWH01007250.1:0-42547 GCA_004363575.1 Solenodon paradoxus | reverse complement strand
CGATGGCTGGAAGCCCTGCTCGCCGGGGTCCCGTCGACACTCAGCTCTTCGCCCGTCGGGGGTCCCGCTGCGGCCGCTGTTGGGGAGGAGACCGCCACGGCCCCTCTGAAGAGCACCCAGGCGCCAGGAGCTTTGAGTAACAAAGCCTGCGTGTAACTTGCAGCTAATGTTTGTGTGGTCGTATCTCACCCGGGCAGCATAGAAATATTAATATTTATATAAAGTCTCCTGAGAGCAAATACGTAACAGAGTCCCTAGAGCAGCCTCGACAGCGCTCTCGACCTGCGACGGTCCGATATTTAGCGCGCACGTGTCGTCCATCTCAATCTCATCTCAGACAACACGTTTGCACCTGTTCAGACGCCGCGCAGGCTGGAGACAAGGTTAGGCTCCTCACTGACCGAGTGTGACCGCACACCAGAAAGCGTCCCTGGCAGGGGATGGCTAATCCTCTCGGGTAACTAATCCTGTAAGGGATTCCTATGTGCCCTCCCCTCGAGACTGCCCTTCAGCCCAGCGATGACGTGATTTGTCTGAGGTCACATATTTCATCAGCAGTAGAGCTGGGATTCAACCCCACATCAGATTCCAAAGTCTGTTTTTGTTCTTTCATTCTCTATTTCCTTTTCACACTTAGAAAACAAATACTACAAGATTACCTTCTCATTATTAATAAAGAAATTAAAGCTAAAAGGCATTGTCCTGGCGTCCCCTAAGCCCCTCTCTTCTCTCAAGCAATCAATCAAAGCTTCTGGCAGTTTACTTTGTCCCTTGCCAGACATATGTTTGTGCATTTGCAAATTCGTATTTAATTGAACACAAGTGGGTTCCTACTGAACGTTATTTCACTGTTATGATGTATTTATAGACTTGAAATATATCTTATAACGATGTACTGGGTTTGAGATTTGGTTGATATATGGGATGCGTTGCAAAATAATCCATGGGGTGGGAGGCAGTGGAGGGAAATAGAAAAAACAAGACAAGAGGGGTCGTGGATTGGCCCCTTGCTGTGGCTGTGTGAAGGGACTCACTCGTCGTGCTGAAATTTACCATCATAAGAAAGATAGAGACGCTCACAGACGTCTGCTATGTCATCTCCAAAGAATGCAGGGAAACGAAACAGCACCGCTTTCGCTGACAACAACAAAAATCCCAGACAATCCGTGAACCCCTAGCTTTTCCAGGGCGCGTCAGAGAATGGCGGGCAGAGTGAGGGAGACCTCACGCATTCAATGATCAGCAAGAACAATACGACTATTTTTCTCTTTTTTTCTTCTTGAAATTTATTTAGAGTCAACCTTCTTGCTGGTGGAAAAAAACACAATCCTGAAGCCAAACGATAAGACCAAAAGTCAAGCTACAGATACTGGACACGGCCGGGCGCCAACCCCCCAGGGGTGACAGTTCCTGCCCCAGGTGCTCCGCGGCTTTCTCCTGTCCTGGATCCCCTGGGGCCTCCGACCTGCGAGTACACAGAATGGAAAAGGCTCCTTCCAACAATGAAGTAGCAACCCACAATTAACATTAACATCTTCCTCCAGTGAAGATAAACAGATGGCCAATAAGCACGGGAGAAAAGGCTTACGATCATGAGTCACTAAGGAAACGCAATTCCCAATGAAATTCCATCGCACATTCAATGAATGACTAGACTCAACAAAACCTAAAGTAGCGAATGTGGGATTTGGAGAAATTGGAACCCTCAGACATTCCTGGTGGAACTAGGAAATGAGGCGACCACTTTGCCGAACAGTTTGGTCATTCCAACAGATTTAACGTCCCGTCACCAGAAGAGCCAGGAATTCTATGTAAAGAGAACTAAAAGCAGAAACTCCTTCAAAAATCTGCACAAGAACATGTGTAGTAGAAATTTTCATCGTACCCACAAAGTAAAAACACGTTACCCATCAGTTGATGGCTAGACAGTGGAATATTTCCAGCTATAAAAAGAAATAAAGTCGTGAGACACGCTATAATACAACACTGATGCACCATTAAGTTAAATAAAAGGTCAGATGTCGTCTAATTCCACGAATACCGAATGTCCTGAAGAGGAAACCCATAGAGAGGGAAAGTGCATTGGTAGCTGCCACAGACTGAGAGGAAGTCAGGAGTGAGGGCGAATGGATGTGGGCTTTCTTACTGATGGGACAGAATGTTCTGGAATTCCACAGTGGATTTGATTGCACAGTCCTGTGAGCTCATACTAAGACAACGACTGCACTGACATTTTAAAATGACACACTCGTGTGTGATAACTCACCTGGAAAACTGGAGAAGGATGTTGATGGTGGCTTCACTGTAATTGTCAAAAAAAAGGAGAGAGAAAAAGAAAGCACCCCAAGCCGGGGCGGATAAGCTGGCGCATTTGCATGGCAGACACCCTCAGCAATAAGCAGAACGACTCAGGGAGACACACAGTGGTCTCGCGGTGTCTCAAATCCATTGCACCAAGTGAAAGCTACCAGACCCCAAAGGCTCCGTCTCTCTGACATTCTTGGGAAGACAAAGCGATAGAGATGGGTAACAGATCAGTGGTGGCGTGTGACTGGGCTGAGGAAGAGGCTGACACCGAGGAACACGGTGTGGGTGCTTTGGCGAGAAGACAGAGGTCCTCTGTCTTGATAGCCGTGGCCATTACACAAGTATCTGTGTTGGCCACAATTCATGCAAGGTACACACCAGATAAAGTGCCTTTTATTTTATGGGCATTAGACCTTAATTTTAAATGTGGGTAATTTTTCTTGACTCTCTAGCATCTTCTAAGTCAGTGCTGGAAGCACGACCTCAAGTTGAGACGGCTGATGGTCCCTGAGGCTGTTTCTTTCCTTCCCTTCCCTTCCCTTGCTTTTATAGCATTCTCCTGTCGATATTCCTGTTGCTTCCTCGTGCCACAAGCTTTAATTTCTCTTAGACATGCATCTGCAAAAGGAGCTCCTTGGTCCAGCCTGACCCTTAGTGTCCTGCTAGAATCAACACGGACAGCGCTCAGGGATCCTTCCCGTAGATGGCAGTGGGGGTGACTTCCTCCATAGCACATCCCGAGACTAAACATCCATCACTGCTCTGCAGTTTCGTTTTCTGAGGGTTGGTTACTTTTTGATTCAAAGATTGGTCTCCGGTGTCATTATATTGTTTGGTCAACTGAATTGTTGATATAGATCCCTTCTACAGCTCATTTATCTTGCTTTCCTGCAATTCCCCTTCAGGGGGTAACTGATAGATTGGATTCTAAAGCTGCAGAGGATTCGAAGCAGCGCTACTGATATTTTTTAAGTGACACTGAACAGCCTCACTTCCAACCATCAATGACTTTCTTTACTATACACAAATGATTCATGCAGGGTTTTGTGGCTAATTGGAAATCCCTGGAGGAGGTTGGTTTCTCAAGATGATGCAAATACTGTATTTTTTATTTTTTTTGTAACATATTGTTAGCCATGGAATCTTGAAACAAGGAGGCATCCACTACTCCCATAGGGAAGGAACCATGAAGTATTCATTATGGAATAGTCAGTCTCTTGAAGATGCTTATTATGTAGAAGGTGTGCCACAAATGTTGAATAGACAGTCCCTCTGGGTCATTCAGTGGAATCCAGCCCATCCCTACGACTCTCACATTCTTCTCCTTTCCAGGATTCCTCCCTGGGCTCCAGAAATGCATGCCTGCCAGACATTTCAACTACCATACGCTAAAAATGGGCTCTGTGCTCCCTCCCTTCTGCTCCCTCCTCTGTGTCTTCACCTCAGAAAATGGCAAAACTGCCCACTTGGTTGGCCAAACCAGAAACCTGACCATCGTCTGTTTAGGTCATTCTCCCACAGGCAGGCAGTTCTCAGCCCTGCTGAGTCCACCTCCTAAGGCTCTTGCATAAATGCCAGAGGAACCCACTGATTCTGGCCATCGAGTCCTCAGAGCTGTCTCCAGGCTGTGTCCCGGGATGGCTAGAAGTGATCCCAACTGCTCTGAGTCCTCAGAGCTGTCTCCAGGCTGTGTCCCGGGATGGCTAGAAGTGATCCCAACTGCTCTCTTAGCTTCTGAGCCCTGCTTCACACCAGTCTTCCATTGACAACCACTGTTACCTTTTGAAAGAAACCCGATTGACACATCTTAAGAAAAAAGTCCCCACCCTTCCATGTGGCACCCCCATCTGCCACAATCTTTCCTTTGAGTACCTCCCCAGCCTCACCTCTGTCCTCTTTTCCTCCCTCTCTGTCTTTGCCTTGCCGACTCCTAGTCCTCTTAATTGCTCTGTTAGAGATTCCTTTCTCCCAGAGGACTTTGCTGCCCCTCAGTATTGGATTCTTTGTGTTTCCTGCCTGTTCCTGTAACTCTTGCAATGTCCCGGCTCTGTTTCACATCATATCCTAAGTGCTTGTTCCAATATCTGGCTCTGTGTGGGTGAGGAGTTATGTTCTTAATCATTTTGTCTCCAGAAGTTACAATTCCTCTTATGTAAGTAATAACAATAGAATAACCGGAAGAGGAAGATAAGAAAAATAAAAGGAGAAAAATGACGATGATGGTGGTGGTGGTGGTGGTGGAGGAGGAGGAGGAGGAAAAAAAGGAGGTAAGTGGTGGAGGAGAATAAGGAGGAGAAAGAGGAGAAGGGAGAGAAAAGAGGGAAATGGGGTGAACAAAATACTCAAATATTTATCAGATGGATGAACAGACAAATGGATGAATGGACAAATGTATGGATGGCTGGATGGAGTGGATGGATGGATGGATGGACAGACGGATGGATGGATGGACGCATGTATGGAGTGGACTGGTGGCGGGTGGACGGACAGATGGACAGATGGATGGAGCGGATGGACAGGTGGCAGATCTGGGTTTGAATCTCTACTCACCCCCCAACAGTCACTGGGATGATGGCCCCTGACACTCTGCATGGCTACCCAGTTCTTCCCTTCCTCTGCGTATTTGCTGGACTCTACTTCCAGCTCCTTCTGGACTGATAAAGGCATGCAGCTACATCCGCTCAACGAGCTGTGAGCAGAGGGAACCTGTATCATTTTTGCCCCCAAGTGTGACATCCTCCAGTGTTCCTTTTCTTCTGGTGTGGCCGCTGGCAGCGCTGGGATGGTGGGCACCCCACGAGCCTGCATCACCCAATGTCTATGATGAGCACAGGTCCCCTCCCAGCTCGCCACGATGAGGGAGATGACTGAGAAGTAGCATTTGTTGTTTAGGTCACCGAGACTTAGCCCTTGTTGCTTCCACATAACCTCGTCCACCCCGCTGGACAGAGAATCAGTGAGGCGGCTCAGCTCCTGTGATCCCAGGATTATCAAAACTTTTCTGAAGTTTCAGTACTCTGCTCCCTCAGTCTCAGGCAACATCTGGTTCTCGATTCCCTGACTTCGTCCTCTTTCCTTAGCCAGTCGACTTTATGAGCTTCTGCCCAGAACGTCACTCTTAAAGCATCCCACTTTTTTCTAAACGCTGCCGTTTATGAGAAATTCTCGTATCAAGTCTTTCAGGGTTTGGCTCTTTTGTTTAAAGGCATATTTTTGGAACTTGAACAAGATCCTGGCTTTTACAATTGATTGAAACTTGGACTTTCGTGACTTGTTGTCTTGGCTAGAAGTATAAAATCTAGGTCCTCAAACACTCAGTTGGATGCACCCTGGTGGAGCAACAGTTAGTCAATCGCCTCTGAAGGGTGCGGGCCACACACCCCGGACTGGAGGGAAATCAGCGTGAACAACTCAGATGGAAAAAAACGATTCCTCCTCCTCACCCCTCCTGCCTGTCTGCCTGTTCGCCTTCATTCTTGCTTGAAACTTTTCTTTAAAAAACAAAACAAAACTCAAACGACAAGATTTTTCCCTCAGAGATCAGTCATTCTCCTGGGTCCAAACACCTAGTCCACTCTTAGTCGTGGAAATATTATGGGGCAACAAGGAATTACCTATGATTATTTATATATATTATTTTTATATATATATACACACATACACATACATATCTACACATTTATTTATATATATGCACATATATATATACACACACATATATCTACACATATATCTCTCTCAATATTTAAAATAGTATTCTGCTGTCCTATTTGGCAGGATAAAGATTAATAATGTCATCTTCCATGTCCTTATAACGGACAGGGTGAGTCTGATGTCTGCGCTCAGATTTTCTGTCGTGATGAGTCTTAAAAGATAGCAGGGACATTACTAATTTTATTTTCAACTATGGGAAGAAAACATAAGTGCAATAAAATCTTATCCACTGACATTTCCCCCCTAAAAATCAAGACATACTAGAGACATACTGACTTCCAGGAATAGCAATGCACCTGGATTTCTCAAATGCAAATGGGCTTGTGAGATGGCCGGAGAAGCTTGGAGAGCAGTGTGGAGAGGACCCAGGAGCTGCATACGTGTCACCCCCAAGCTTGGAACAGGCTGGCATGCACACATGGAGGGGTGTCCTTGGACCATGTGGTCCGAGATGACATCAAGAGATGGAATGAGCCTGGCCCCAAGTTACTCTGCAGAACAGAGCTCAGCAAACCAACTGGCCTGTTTAAGACACTTCATTCATCCATTCGGTCAGTCAATTGTTAATTTATTTTCCCACCGCAGTGAATCTACATCCTGATATTAACACCCCCACCCCTTCCGCAAGCAGAGCCCCACCTCCCCAGGCTGTGCATTTCTCTTATCTCACTGTTGCCTTCTATGCTCTAGTTCAGTGCAACTCAGCCCAGCTGGTCCTGACTGATGGCCCAGTCTTCATCAGCCCTTAAAGAGAAGGGCCTGGTCACAAGAGCTCCTGCTGCCCCGCTGGCCTTGTCGGGGTTGAATGTGAAGCAGGGTCCCTGGGAAAGGCAGGTTGGAGGAGAAGAAGGGATGAGTGACTCCAGATTTGCAAAGAATGTCTGCTGATGTCGCCACATAACAACGTGGGCCATTTTTGGAGCTCAAGTTAATCGTATAGGAGATAAAGAGTTCCTGTGAAGTGTGAGCAAGGCACTTTAACTCAGCGTCTCCTTTTGTCCTCACAGCCACATAGGTGCCGTGATCATTCCCATTTACAAGAGGGAAAGAACACATGAGAGAGACAGATCAGCATGCCTGGCCAGGACAGGGGGAGCCCAGGCCCAACTTCAGACCTTCCTCCATGTGTCTCAGGCAAACACAGACATTCCAAACCATTCTAACCATCACCTCTGCAAGGCCAGAAAGCTCTAATCAGCCCAAGCAGAGAGGGAGGCCCAGGGCCCCTAGACCAGCCGCTGCACGGTGAGGTGAGGCCCTACGTCTCTTGGCACCTCATTGGTGATCTTTCTACCCCACTGGTCTCTTTTTTTCCTACCTGGAAAGGTGCTTTAACTTCAACTGTCTTTCCAAATCCCACATGCAGCCTTGAGCCTTCAGTAACTGCTCTGGTCAACTGAAAAGTAGTGTTCAGTTGGGTCCAAATGTTGTGATGTGGACATGGACCCTTAGCGTTATGATCCTCTGCCTCAATGGTTGCAGAACTGCCCCCAGGGCCTTACTCTGATGCCTTCCAAGTCCTCCCAGTGTGGAGTGGACAGTTGTGCTGCCCAGTGACAGGCCCAGGGAGGCTCCCACGGGGACAATGCAGGCTCCCTTGGACTGAATGCATCGGAGGTCCCCCAAGTGCAGATTCAGGAAACAATGGTCTCAGTAGCACAATATCCATCCCTGAAAATCAAGGTCTTTGTCCTGGTTCCCTGTGGCCAGGCCTCCCGGGAGTACAAGACGAGAGAAGGCGGGATGCCCACAATGCTGCATCGGGTGGCGGGGACCTTTCCCCAGAATAGTAAGAGGGGAGCCTTTCTGGCAGGGCCAGTGTCTCAGACATGCCCACACCCACCCCCTCAGCTGGCTGATGTTGGAGCCGGGCGACGCGTGTGGAGTATGAAACAGCGCTCTCTGTGGAGGAGCTGAAGATATGGCGGCCTGGGGACTGATTTGGGACATCTGCCACAGGACATTCTGAGTTAGAGAAGCAGGTCGAGCAGGCCAACGCTTGGAGGTTACACTAGAAAGGAACAAGGATCTGGAGCCCCACGAGTGACTTGGAAAGGAAGGCACTGAGCCAAGGATCGTTTTCCAGGGTCATCTCATTTAGCATTCACTCCACCCTGTCATGCTCTACTGCCTTGTTTCCACCTCCTGACGAGGAAACTCTCGGGAGCGCAGGCCCTGAGACGCTTCTGGCCTCACACCCAGGGCTGGATGTGGTGAAGCCACACCTCAGCATTCAGTTTCTAGAAGGGGGAGATTCCATGGGAGAGCACTCCTTTATCTGAGCCAAGCACAAATGGCCCTTCAACCAACATATATGAACACAAAGGCCACATTTAAAAGATGAATTAAAAAAATCAGATTAGATCCAGCTCTGAACTCTTCTCATAAAGCTTCCAGGAAGCTTCTAACACCAGGCCTCCCTCCCACATTTCCTTAGGGATACCAGAAATCCCAAGATTTCCTACCGTAAAAGTCAGGGCCAGATTGGCTCTCCATGCTAATCATGTTCATCAGCCGCCTCCGTGGTGGCTGTTCCTAGGAACAGTTGTCTAGACTTAGGGAACTGGCAACACCTGCCCTCTTTCAAATTCCAGGCCTCTTTATGCTCCTCCTCAAAGCTCAAAACCAAATAATTCCTCCCTCTATGAGAAGAACCAGTTTAATCGGGAGCCATAAAAGTTATCAAATCCTCTTTGAAGCAAACAAAAACATGTCAGCTTGGAGCTCACAGTCAGATGCCCATCACACTGGGGCAGGGGCATGGACACACTCCTATTTTCAGTCTTACAGGAGCGTCTGAGACAAAGCAGCCACACGCCACCACCTTCTCAAACACTCACATCTCTTTACCCATTTGGCTTCTGAGAACAGAGCACACCAGCGCTAATGACAAAAGAGCTGAAATATCTGGAAAATGTTTGCCTTTGACAGATGAGAAATCCAGAGTTTTCCAAGGTCACTTCCAGAGAAGCTCATCCAAGTTTCAAATTTGTAGCAACCATTAGATTTTCGTTTCTGAAAAGCGACCCTACTGAAAGAAACCAAGGCCCTTTTGAAAAACGCCTGGTCCCTAGGCTAGAATAGGAAAAATATGACGTGAATCTATACTATTGAATTGTGTTTCAAAAATAAGCACTCCAGATATCAACTTGATCCAACTTGGAGGGGCTCCCAATGGCCAAATCCAAGACAATGTGAGCATCGAAAATACGCAGTTGCTTTGGACCATAAATCATAACCCCAACCCAAGCCATATACTGAAGCCTTCAACCCCAATGTGACAGCATTTGGAGAAGAAGAGTTAGATGAGGTCATGACAGCAGTGCCTTCATGATAGGACTAGTGTCCTTCTCAGAAGAGACACCAGAGAGAGCTTACTCACCTTTCTCTCTAAGTGCGGACATAGTAACATGGTGGCCATTTATGGAAGATGCGCTCTCACCGGACACTGAATTGGCTGACATCTTGATCTTGGATTCCCAGCCTCCAGAACTGTGAGAAAGAAGTTTCTGTAACTTATAAGTCACCTAGCCTGTGATATTTTGCTAGCAGTCTGAATAAACTAAGATGTCAACCAATGGACCTTTTTTCAAATCAAAGTATGGAAGTCAAAAAAAAAAAAAATCCAGATGAAAGGAATCTAAGTAGTAATGCATTAGATGGAATGCATGATCCTAAAATTGGATCCTGGATTAGGAAAAAAAAACCCACAAAGGATAGTATAGGACAGTTGGTAAAATGTGAGCCAGGTCTATAGATTAAATGATTGATGCCAATGTGAAATTATTTGATTTTGACAATTATACTGTAAGATGAATATTTTTGTTCTTAAAAATACACAAGACCTAGCAAAAAGGTATGATTTCTGCACCTTACTCTCAAAATAGTTCCAAAAATAAAAAAGTTGCTCTCTGCATATAGGGAGAAAATGATAAAGCATGTACAGCAATATATTCATAATTGGCCAATCTGGGTGAAGATGATATGGGAGTTCCTTTTGCTATTCTTAAAACATTCTGGTGTTTGAAATCATGTCAAAGCAAAGAGCTACTCAATAAACTCCAAAGATAGTTATATTCGCCCACACACACCCCATACATAAGGTGGGAGTTAAACTGAGTCAAGCAGTGAAGATTTCCATACCTCAGTAGCCAACTCGGTCTCCATTTCTGCTGAGCTCACACAGCTGTGGAAATACCGCGATGGTGGTGGGGACTTTTCCAAGTCATGTACAAATAGTTGGAGGAGAAAGAATGTGGAAAATGGGAACTCTTAGAAAAATCCCCAGTGCTCTGATATTCCCCTCACCCTCGCCCCAAGGATCAGCTTGAGTTCTGAAATGTCAAGACTCTTTCAACTGCAAATGGCAGCAAGTCAATTCAAAGGGACTTAGCTGAGAGAAGATTTACTGGCTCTCTTAGCTGCAAATACCAGGGCTCCGGACTTCCTTCTGGGGCCTCGAGGGCATTGTCTGTCTGTCTCACTCTTTCCATCCGGGTTCCCTCTACCTCTGGAAAGCCTTTCCCTTCAGCGCGGCAACACGCTTCCAACCATAGACTTGCCTTCATGGCCTCAAGGACAGGAAGCCTCTTTTCTCCTGGTGGTTCCAGGGAGCAGACTGCTGGACGGACTCCTACTGGAACGCGTCTGTGCCCCATGGCACGTGGAATGTCATCACTGACCGTCCAGGTTTGGGTCCTGGAGCAAACTCTGAGGCTGAGACGCTGGGAGTAAGGGAGTTTCAGCTTGACTGAACCATTCGGTGTGACAGCTGGGGAGATCTGTCCCCCTCAGGGGACACACGAGGGGCGAAGAGCAGAAAAGGCGAAGGGGATGTTGGGAGGCAGAAACAGATGCCAACTCATCCCACCCTTTAACAGGCCAACTGCCACAAACCACGGTCTTCCCACATCTTCAAGCATGTCTCCATCTAGCACGACGCCACAAAACCATTTACAATCCCACACTTCCCTCCTCCCCACCTGCAAATAGAGGCCATCCAGGGGCAAGCCCGTGCCCAGGTCCAAGCCTGCAGTCTCTGCATGAATTTCATTCACCTTGATTACAAGTGTCTATTGTTGCTAGAAGTTTCACAGCACAGAGCTGAACGGTAAATTAACTTCCTCTCTTAACATATCTCTTGTACAAGAGTTAAGAGAAAAAAATTAAAATGCAACAAAAATCCTTTTGACAAAAGAAGATAAACAACAATAAAAAAACACAAGACCACAACTTACACGAGACAGCTTCTGGATCATAGCAAGGACTCCTCCTGGCCCTGAACGAGTTCCTTGGTGGGCCACCGTGGTCCGCCCCTGCATCCGCTGTCTGAGATCAGCCCCTCTCTGCGGACCTTCCCCACCGGGTCACGAAGGAGGCGCCTTTGGAAGCTGGATGTCTCTGGCCCTGCATTTCCTGTTGGTAGAGGCTGAAAGTTCCCTGATTCCCTCAGGGCTGAGTAACACAGACTTTTAGAAGGCTGGCACTTCTCTGGAAGTTCAATGACCTTACAAGCTCAGTCTGTTTCTAGTGTACCTGCCCCAGGACCACCTCTGGGACCAGTATCCAAAGCTGGAACTCTGCTTGAGGTGAGGTCCTTGCATCCAGGTCATTGCTTGGGAAATTCTTCAGAGTTGAAACAGGCCCCCCTCTGTTCTCTGTCTACCCCACCTTGGGCAGTTGACCTGGGAAACAAGACCTAGAGAGGAAGCATACTCATCTGCTGTATGTCCAGGTTGAGTCTCTATGATGTCTCTAAACATGGAGGCAAGTCTCACCTTCGTCAGGGTCATACAGAGGACATGAAGGTGGCACTTGGGACGGGCTGGGGGAGGAGGGTGGATGTTACACTTTTCCAGGACCCCTACATAGCTTTCTTTGTTTGCTCTCCCTAACTAACTTGCATCAGAGGACAGAGCCGGCTTCTCTAAGTCTATAAAGGAGGAAGTGCATCTGACTCAGTCAGCTTGGATTATTGACCACTGGCAGAAAAAGCCTTTCAAATGAAGCCAGATTTTATTCTTGCTCATCACTTGGATGGGCTGGCTGCCATCAGAGCTCATCTCTTTCTTGTAAAACTTGTCTGAAGTCCACAAGAAGTAGCCAATGTGCACCCGTATCCTTTTTCCCACCACGTGTCTTCAAGCCCAGTTCCAGTAGGCACATGGTCCCCATTCCAGCATGTGACTCTCAGGCATCAGGTCTGCTCCTGCAGATGGCGTTGTCATTGTTCCCAGCACTCAGCATTCCATGAGCCCTCATTTTAGCTCCTGCCTCGGCTTTTCTCCAACAACTGAAAATGTTCAGGGGTCGAGGTGCCTTCAGGCATGGCTGGACCCAGCGGCTCAAATGATAGTATGAGGATATCTCTCTCTCTATCTCTCAGCTCTGCTTCATTTGATGGAAAGACGGTCATAAGCAGCAACATTTGCTCCATTCTTGTTCATCATCTTAGCAACCTCACAGAAAGATCTTTCTGGTCAAAATTCTAACTCTCATTGGACCAACTTGAGATTATGTGTCCGCCACTGAAATAAACCCCCTTGGTGGGGGAAGTAGGAGCAGCTTGGCTAAGCCACATGGACATAGAGCTGAGAATGGGGATGCCCCAAGGGAAATTGGGGAGCTGTCACCAGAGAGGCAGGAAGCGTGCTCCGAAGACACAGACAACACACACACCAGCTTCAAGGGCACTGCACGCGTGGGTAAGAGCAATTCTGGGACACCTTCCTGCAAGGGGTCTTTCACCTGCACTTTTTTCAACATCCATTTATAAGCAGTTAGTTTTGCAAATAATAATAACAGCTACTTCTTGCTTTTAAGACTTACTGAAGTAACTTCGATTGCCAAGAGTATCAACCCCTATGTGCAGGTTCCCCATTCATCAAATCTATGACAGCACATCCCGCCCTCCACCAGATGACCCAAAGACCTCACCCTGCCACTGGACCCCCAGCCATCTCCCATCTCCCACCCCTTCCCCCTGCTCACCTCAGTTCTCTTGTCAATGTTCCAGTGTTACTTTAGTTTTCTTTCTTTCTTTATATTCCACATACGAGTAAGATGATCTGGTGTTTGTCTTTCTCTTTCTGACTTATTTCACTGAGCATCATCCCTCTAGTTCCGCTTTTGATGTCTTGTCTGAAATGCCAGGATTTCATCTTTTTAGTACAGTGTAGCATTCCACTGTGTATATGGACCCCATCTTCTTTCTCCATCATCTGACAACGGGCACTTAGGTGGTTCCCAGTTCTTGGCTGTTGTGAATAACGCTGCAATAAACATGGGGGTGCTTGTAACTCTGCAAACTAGTGCTTCTGTGTTTTACAGGTAAACACCCAGAAGTGGGACCACGGGGTCACCTGGGATTTCTATTCTCGGTAGTTTCAGGAAACGCCACACTGTTGTCCAGAAAGGCTGCACCAATCTACACTCCCACTATGTGGTGCAAAAGGGCTCGCTTTCTCTGCACCCGCACCCACCCGGGCTTGCATTCATTTGGAGAACTGCTGTTCTCATAGGTGGGAGGTGACTGCATTGCTTTGATCTGCATTTCCCTGGTAACAAGCGATGAGGGACGTCTCTTCACGTGTTTAACAACAGCTGGTTCTCGTGCAGCAGTGACTTCACACAGACTTCACACAGGAACTCATTTAACCCTTGCAGCTCCACAAGGAAGGCTCCTGTTAGTACCCCGCTGGCAAGGAACCAAAGCGGGAGCGAATTTCTCGTTAGTGGTGGGGCTGAGCGCCTGTGTGATTTCCCGGGGTGCTGTAGCGGAGGACCCCAAAGCAATAGAGGTGCATTCCCTTGCATGCCTGGATGCAGACGTTTGGGGTCCGGTTGTTGTCAGGGGCCTGCTCCCTCTGAGAGTCTGGACGGCATCCTTCCTTGTCCGTCTCCAGCTGGGACTGGGGCACAGTCTCTGGTGTCCCTGGCTGACAGCTGTGACATCTACTCTCCTCACCACCAGTGGACATCTTCTCTCTATTTTATTGTCTCTCCTTCTTGGAAGGACACCAGTCCTATCGGATGAGGGCCCACTCTGACGTCCTCATTTCAACTTGATCACAAATGCAAGACAGTATTTTCAAGTGGGGTCACAGGTCAGGTACTGCATTTAGGACTTCAGCGTATCTCTGGGAGGAGGTGGGAGACACAATTCAACCCAAAGCAGCAGCCAAGCCACACCTGGGTCAGCACCATCACTCACCTCCAGCCTCAGATCTAGAGACGTGGCCGGGGCCCCTGCGGTGAGGAAGCCAGGAGTGAGCCGCCCAGGGAATGTCACAGTCGGAGACACCAGCAACCGGTGAGCAATGAGTGACCAAGAGATGTGGGCACAGAGGCCAGGCCCCGCGCAGCAAGGGCTCCAGCGTGTGGCAGGGCGGAGTGAGGAGGACGTGGGCAGGATCAGGGAGGGACAGAGGGGACGCAGAAGGGAACCCAGGAGCCATAGCCAGGGGAGAGAGGAACACGGCTTATCTGGATTCGTCAAGACAGTCAAGAAGGAGATTGCAGAGATGTGGAAGAGGGGCATGGGAAAGGGGACACTGAAAGGCTGGCAGAGGCAGAGCCGGAGGGTAGGGAGCCTGCTGAGTTCACCAAAGGAGGTATATGGCTTCTAATCAATTTTTCACTGTCCGGTGAGGTCAGTAACATCAGTCCCAGCTGAAAGAAGGCAAAAATCAAAGCTCTGAATGGTCAAGTTGGCTATGTACAGGCAGATGCGAGGCAGCCGGCCCACTCCCTGGAAGGTCCCCCAGGGACACACTTTACTCCAGGGAGTTGGGACATGGGCGGGGAGAGGGAGCAGTGGACAGATCACCAGGCCAGATGCTGAGTTCCAGTCCTGCCCGCTGCTCATGAGCTTGGAATGGACATGCTGATGTGCAGACACCTCCCTCGGGCAGGGCTGCTCTGCGGAGTGACCAAGCCCTGGGCACAGGCAGGTTTGGATGGCCTGTGGTTTCAGGGGGCTCTTGGCTGCAGCTGCCGGGCAGATGCCCTGGAGGAAGCAGCCTCTTGCTGCGTCACTGATTGCACAGAGGCTCCCAGTGCCTCCCAAAACAATCAGCGCTTTAATGAAAATGAAGTCATCAGCTCTGGAGGAGGAAGCAAAACCAGCAATTACCTGCTGGGGACAGCGCCCTGAGCTCTGGAAGTTTCCTCTAAGAGAAGCGCTTGTGGGTGGCAGGGAAGGATCTCGCAAAGCTTCAGGGACAAGGAGACACTTTTCAGTCTGTGGCAGATCCTGGCAGATGTGCGTGGATTTCTGAGGGAGACTTGGGATTCTGAGGGCTGGGCCCGGAGTGCAGAGTGCTTGGGCTCTCTGAATTGAGCGTGGTTGGACTCGAAAGGCCCGTTTTTGTCTCTGTGGGAAACAGGGACTTATTATGGCTAGAATTACCCCGCTGGCTGGAGCCTAGTCCACCGCCCTCTCTGTGCAGCTGCCCCAGACCCTGCTCACCTGGGAGCCTATCCCAGGCTCCCAGGTGAGCCTTCTGCTCTGTGCTGTCTCTGCCTGTGTCCTTCAACGAAATCGATGGTCAGTGTGTGCAACTTTGAATTTTCTGACAGCCACTCAGTCATCCTTTCATGGAGCTCGATGCACCCTAATTACTGTCGTTTCAACGCATCATCGATATCAAAGGTCATTTTTTAAACAACGTCTCCGAAGTTCCGTGTGCTGTTTACACTTGCCTCTCAGCTGGGTCTGGCCATGTCCAGGGCTGCAAAGCCACGTCACTGTGGCTGCCATCCTGGATGGCACATGGCTGCACTGTGCTAACGGTGGGCGGTGTCTCGTCTCCATTTAGGAACAGGAAACATTTCTGTCCAGTGGAACAATATCCCCAGGGGGACCTTCACTCCCTCCCACCCCTCCAGGGAGCCAGGAGCCTGTCCTTATTGGTCGTTTCCAACTGAACGATGGGCTGTGTGAGGGTCCCTGCCCTTGTGTGAAGAAATGGTGCTAGAAGCCTGGGGTCCCCGCTTTCCTGGGCTTGGCACTGGCCCCCGAGCCCTGCTGAAGTTCCCTTTCCCTGCTCATGGTACAGGCGCCCGGCGCCAGTGAGACTGTGGTCGTGGCGGGGAGCTCCGTGCAGCGGCGCTCAGTCATTCCCCATCGGGCCGTGTGTGTCACGGCGGGTGAGGCCAGGAAGAGGCGGGCGCCCCACTTCCTACACCCCTGATCTCCATCCATGCCTTTGTCCGACCACAAAGTCTTCTCAGCCTTGAGTTTCCTGGTCCAGGAAAGATCTAGAGCACCTCGCTGAAGTCAGGCGCCGCGAGAAAACGAGACGCCATCCCCCTCCTTCCGTGATCCTCGTGTCCACGTTCAAGCACGCGGTCTCTGTCCCTCCCCCGACGGTTCCTCCTGTCAGGGACCCACTCACTCAGCTCTGTACTCTCAGCGATGAAACGACTCAGGCTCAGAAAGCTGAAGAAAGCGCCCCTGAGGCTGCCCACCGTGCGGAAGCCGTGTGGATTCTGGAATCAGCTGACCTGGGTTCAAATCCTGCCTCGGCCCAGGTTTGCTGAGTGGCTTTCTTGAGCTCCTTGAACCTGAGCTTTCGGAGGTTCAGAAGCAACACGGGTAAGATCTCCTCCGTGTGTGCACCACCCGGCAACACGGAGCTGTAATTCAGGGCAGAGTCCTCAGACCCCTAGAGAAGAGAAGGGTTAATGCCGGTGGGGAGGAAGACAGGCGGCCTCAGACTCACTGGGGAGCGAGGAATCCCATGGCCGGGCCCATCCGAGAATCTGGCTCGGGACTAGCTGCCTTATAACAAGGCCCCAGGCACCCGGAGACTGAGGGTCAAGGGGTCACTTTCTGAAAACCTCCGGGGATCCTGCAGAGAACAGTCTGCAGGGCTCACAGAGGAGGGGAGCTGGGGCCGGGCTCACAGGGCAGCGGAGTTTCCTGTGACCCTGCTGTCCCCAGGCTACGTTCCATTTTCTCTGCTGCTAAAAACCCTGGCTGGGTCTTGGCCCCTCCTTGCCCCACGGTGTGCCCTGAATAATTTATCAAGTTGCTCAGCGAGAAGCTTATGAATTCTTAAACCCTTTTAAGAGCCTCCCAGGAAGGGAGACATCCACCCCAGGGTTCTGTGGCCTCTGCACTCTCCACGTGGGTCCCAGATGAGGTGCAATGACCGGCCAGGTGCTCCTGCTGGGGCCTTCAGGCTGAGAGCCTCTTAGGGGACAGAATGTTCTCATCGCAGGACTCCCAGCTCTCTGCACACATGAATTATGGATCCAGTTCCTGGCCTGAGAACAGCGGGACCGCAGTCCCTGAGCTGAACCCTCCGGTGTCCCGTGTAAAGAGACATCCCCTCCCCATGCCAAGAGTCCTCACCACGTGCACACTGGCAGGGCAGCCCACACCCTGCCCTAGAGGCGGGCATGGTCCTCTTGATTCTTGTCCTCCCCAGGGCTGGGGCCAGTCACCTCCTCTCCCGACGAGGCGGCCTTGCCTCAGTGCCGTAGGCAGGAGAGCAAGGAACAGCCATCAGGCAGCCTGCTCCGCGCCCTGCAGAGACTGAGGGCTCACAGCACAGGAGCTGGGGGCCTTCTTACTGCCACTCGGGTCATTTCTCCCAGGCCTCCCTGCACCCCGGGGGGCGCGGGGCTCACAATAAGTGCTGCAGACACAGTGGGACATGCTAGGAGGGTCACATGGGGCCGGAGGAGTCCTGGGCCCGACCAAGAGAAAGTCTGCTCTTCTTCAGGGACAGACGTGGTTGCACTCTCCGTGTGGGGCCCACTCAGAACACAGCCCAGAAGAGAGCCAGCCAGGCCTGGCGTTCCCACCAGCCCTGCGAGAACAGACTCATGCAGACGGCCTCTCCCAACAAGTAAATAAATACAGACGTGGAGCGGTGCCAGGGGAAACAAAACAAGGGGCTTTTAATTTTAAGGACTGGTTACTTAAGCGAGGGAATGTCTCATGGAAGAGATGGCTTTTGAAATAGAACCTGAACCATCAAAAGAAAGATCTTGGGAAAAGGTGTCCAGAGGGAGCAGCACAGACTATGCTCCTGCAGGGAAGTGTAACGGTGTGCCCCGGGACAGGGAGAGGCCTCAGAGGGCTGGAGCGTGGTGAACAGGAGGCCCAGCAGGCTGAGAGTGGGCAGAAGGGAAGGGAGAAGACTGACAGGCAATTCTGGGTCCATGGGCCCTGCCGAGACCTTTGGGAATATTAGCAAAGGCACCCTTCCTATGCCCCATTCCTGTGGACAGACAGCCCCTCGCCTGGGTACAGGATTTCGCGAGAGGAGTGTAGCTGGTGTCAGCTGCCACTCTCATCCTGCCAGGCACCCTGCACAGTACACGACATGGACATCCATACATGGAGGACCGGGCACTGCCGTTTTCTGCTTATGATGGCCTTGGAAGAGGAATCAGCTTGGTATTGGCCAGGTTAAGTTTGAAATGCCATTTAGCCACCCAGGAGAAGTCACTGAGCAGACAGTTGGTTCTGCCCATGTGGAGGTCGGAATAGAGGGCTGGGTGTCTCCACTGGGTCATGACACTGGGCCTGGATGAGGTTAACGTGGGAGAGTGACAGAGTATGGGGTGCAGGTCTGCCTGTGAGGCCTGCAGTCCAGGGGTCTAGGAACCAAAATTTAAGGAGACCCCCGCTCCCAGGCTGGCACCAAGGCAAGAACAGTAGTGCCAGGCATGTCCCTTAAATCTGGACCGAATGCCAGGCAATTCAATGCAGAAAGGACAGTCAGACCAGCACATGGTGCTGGCACCACGGGGCATCCACTTGGGAGAGGGAGAGTCTCAGCCTTTACTGCTCACCACGTACAAAACTAGGCCATCGACCGAAACACTAAAGTGGTAACTATAGACCTACGGGAAATCAAACAGAGAAAATCTTCATGATCTTGAGGTAGGCAAGGATTTCTTTGGACACAAAAAAGCATGAACCATGAAAGAAAAAAAATAAAGATCAATCCGATTTGATCAAAACTAAGAACTCTTTTTTGTAAAGCACCATTAAGAAATGGAAAAAGCCACAGACTGAGAGAAAATATTCACAGCGCAGAGATAAGGCACAGGACTTGCATCCAAAACACATAAAGAAATTAAGAGTCAATCATAATAACAATATCATCATCATCATCATCATGATCCAAGTTTCTTAAGTGAGTGAGAGACCGGCCTGGATCTTTTGCAAAGAAAATACGCAGTGGCCAATAATGAGCAGGTCAAAGACAGACCCAGTGTGACTAGTCTCACATCAGGGCAACTGTGATTAAAGAGTTCTGTCCACCTCCAGGACACGGACTCAAGACAGGAGTCCGGGCTGGCCTTCTTTCGGAGATGAGGAAACTGGGCCCAGAGAGGCGGCGACACTAGTCCAAAGATGCACAGCGTAGTGACGGTATTATTACAAGAATGTTTGGGCTTAAAGAATGAAAACAAAATAGGCAGGCAGGCAGGCAGGCAGGCGGAGGTCCTCCCCTCGCCTGCTTCCCCATCTCTTTTCCTTCAGGATGGCGTCCTGGGCGAGGTCTCAGTCCAGGGCCCCCCCGGCTGCGGGCGGTCTGCGCACCAGGCCTTGTCTGCAGGCACGCTCCAGAGGAGACGCCACTCCAAACACCGTCTTCACGTGGCAGTGAGAGGTGTGCAGCAGAGTTCGCTTTTCAGCAGCGTCACCTTCTTGTGAGGGTCCCACCTCCTTCATTATTGCCTCCCTCTCTCTCCCCCAGTGTCTTCCAGAGGAGCAAACAAATCACAATGCCGGCAATCGCAGCCCTTACAGGACCTAGTGCTGGAAGTTCAGAGCATAAGACATGTCAAGGGCATAAAGAGCAAACGGTTCAGAAAGGAGTAGGTAAAACAGTTCCATGGTTCTCTGTGTAGAAATCCCAAGGCGTCTACAAGAAAAGAAAGTCCAAGAACAAGTAAGTTCTCGGTCACAGAATATGCAAGCAAACACAAAATCAGTGATCTTTCTACATACTAGCAGTAACCCACGGTCCCCAAAACTAAACGTACAGTAGCATTTATAATCACTCCAAAAAGAAAGCTTGAGTGTAAGTTTAACAAAATATATCCAGTACTTACATGCACAGCACCGATTTTAAAAAGAAGGGAAATAAATGGACAGATATATGGTGTTTATGGATTAGAAGGTTCAACCTAGTAAAGATCTAATTTCTCCCCAGTTTGATAGAGAAAGTTCATATAATTCCATTTCAGCAGATTTTTTTTTATAGTCGAGATTATGCTAAAACTTACGGAGACTGGCGTGGCCTGGTGGTGTAGATGTTTGGTCAGCCACCTCCAGTCAAGCACAGGCCACATACATCCAAGGACACACACTCATGTCCTGGGGCCAGTGGGGAACAACCAAGATGAACAACTAAATGAATAAAAATGCTTCCTCCTCTCTGTCTGCCTGCTCATCTTCATTCCTGCCTGCACCTTTCTTTAAAATAATAAAATGCACAAAGAAAGACAAAACAGAATTCAAATAGCAAAAACACTTCTAGAAAAAGAAGAAAGTGGGAGGAATCATTCTACCCAATTTCAAGACTGATTCTATAGCTAGTGATCAAGATCAGGTGGTATTGGCAGAGGGATGGACGCAGAGACCACTGGACCCAGAAAGAGACCTGCCTGATTTTGACAAAGGTGTAAGAGCAACTCAACAGAGGCAAGGTCATCTTCGCCATCTATAAGCAAAATATGAACCTCTACCCAAGATCACACCTGATAGAAAAATCAACTCAAGATGGATCGTGAACTTTAATGTGGACCATAAGACTATAAATATTTTAGAAGAAAACACAGTAGAAAATCTTCAGGATCTAAGACCAGGCCGAGTTCTTAGACTTTATATCTGAAACACAATCCATCAAAGCAAACATGAACAATTCAACTTCAGAAAAACAGAAGACAGCTCACGTAGGCAGAGGGAGAATTCAAACTTCCTCTCCCTTTTTGTTCTTTGTGGTCCCTAAGGGATTAGATGATACCCACCCACCCGGCAGGGCCGCCTGCTTTGCTCAGGCCCCCAATTCAAAGGCTGATCTCTTCCAGAAACACCCTCTTAGAAACACCCCCAAACAGTGATTACCAACTATCTGGGGTCCTGTAGGCCAGTCATCGTGGTAATTAAATCAGAATAGCATGTGTGTGGGAGATGCATTACCAACCCAGGGAACAGAACAACAACCCGAAACAGACCCATGCCTCGATGGAAACCTGACAATTCAGTGTTGAGGACCAAAGAGAAAGAGCTGGGCATGTCGATAAGGAGCTAAGACAGTTGATTATTATTAATCTGGGAAAATGAGATTGCTTCCTTAACCTATACCCACTCCCTAATCAGCTACAAAGGACTGGAACATAAAAAATAAAATAAACTGTAGGAGGGTATCCTGTGGTCCAGCTGGGAAATCATTTCTTGAATAAGAGCTTATTGTAAAGAAAGTATTAATGAAAGTTGACTAAATTAAATCAAGAACTTCTGCTCTGTGTTTCTTCTTATAAGACACTGATACACGAGAGCTCCACCCTCCCGACAGAACTGCTTCCCACAGGTCCCAGCTACAAACACTAACGTGCTAGGGATTAGGGTTTCAACAGCCATTTTGAGGGATCGTGAATGTGCAGCCCATGGGTTTGGGAGGCATTCGTCCCGTCACAAGTCCCGGCTGGGCCCCCAGCTGCTGGCTGACGCGGACCTTGAACAGATGCTCCAAACTCACCCTTGACAAAGTCTGAAAGCCCTGGGCGGCCTCCCTCACAAGCCGTGCAGAGGTTAATGATGACTTGGGTGAGAGAGCCCCAGCGGTCCGCCACCAAGTAGCATTCAGCAGACCTGTGACAGCATAAACCATTCCTACCAGCCAGCCCTTTGGGACAGCAAAGGTCCTGTGTGCCTTTCCTTGAACCAGACACCTGGTCCGGGGCGCTACACATGGCGAGGGTGGGGTGCTTTCAGACACACAGACACACAGACACAATTACCCGCAGATAAATACACAGATACACTCATGCACACAGATAGACACAGATACACATACACACATACACTCGTATACACATATACACACATGCACACGTGCTCATGTGCACATACACACATAAACACACATGCACATGTGCTCATACGCACATAAATACACACACGCTCACACATACACACATAAACACATATACACATGCACACATGCTCATATGCACACAATACACATAAACACATGCACACATGCTCATAGCACGCACACATACATGTGCATATACACATGCACACGTGCTCACACACATGCATACACATAAACACACATACACACATGCACACGTGCTCATACACACATACATACACTCATATACACACATGTACACATGCTCATACGCACACACACATACATACACACATAAACACAAAGATGCAGACAGACACAGATACATATACACACACAGATGCACACACGTACAGAGAAACACTCATAGACACGTACATGCACACACTCATGTACACATATGCACACATGCACAGATGCTCATACGCATGCACACATACATACACACACATAAACACATATACAACACATGCACACGTGCTCATACGCACACATACATACACACATAAACACATACACACATGCACACATGCTCACATGCACACACATACATACACACATACACACATATACACACATGCACAGTGCTCATACACACATACATACACATGCACACATATACACATGCACAGTGCTCATACGCACACACATACATGTACACATAAACACATATACACGTGCACACGTGCTCATACGCACACACGTGCATACACACATAAACACAAAGATGCACAGACAGACGCAGATACATGTACACACAGATACACACATACACGCACACACATACACAGAGAAACACTCATAGACACGCACATGCACACACTCAGTACACATATGCACACATGCACACGTGCTCATACGCACACACATGCATGCACAAAACACATATACACATGCACACGTGCTCATACACACACATACATACACACATAAATACATATACACATGCGCACGTGCTCATACGCACGCACACATACACACATAGACACATAAACACAAAGATGCACAGACACACATATACACACAGATGCACACACGTACACAGAGAAACACCCATAGACACGCACATGCACACACTCACGTACACATATGCACACATGCACGCACACACACACACCCGGCCCCGTGGGTGTCTCCGCTGCGCTCCTCCTCGCTGGGGCACCCTAAGCACAGGTGTCTGAGTTAGGCACGACCCTGACACCACAAGCACCAGCTGCCGCCCGCACCCCGAGAGGACGCCGTGCACGGCGCGGTCTCTGCTCCGGGAGGCGCGTGGGGTTCCCACACTCGCAGATTCGTGACCTCACTTCAGCCTCCGGCTCGGGCTTCGTTGCAGGGAAGAGGAAGCCCGAGCTCGGGGAGACACCAGGGCCCTGGCCACACAGCAAGCGGAGGAGACGCCGGGCCGGGCCGCCCGCGCCCTGCGCGCACATCGGGCCACCCCGGCTCCCGCGGCCCCGCCCCCGGGGGCGGCGCTGGGCGTGGTCACGTGGGGGGGTCCCCGGCCCGCCTTCGCCAGCCGAGGGCGCCGCGCGGACTGGGGCGCGTCTCCGGGCGGGACCTGCTGAGCTCGGCGCGGCCGCCGCCGCGGGTCCGGAGAAGCCTGCCCGCTGCCCCGCGGCTCCCGGCCAGCTGTGCGGACGGTCGGCCCCGCAGCTGCAGCAGCAGCAGCCGCCGCGAGACTCGAGCGCGGCCGACGGCAGCATGGATCTGACCTTTATGGCGGCGCAGGTAACCCGGCCGGTGTCCGCGAGCCCGCGCTGCCCGGCGCCGGGAGGCGGGGGGCTGGGGGCTGCGGGCTGGGGCCGGGCCCTCCCCGCCGCGGCGGAGCCGGCCAGGGCGCTGCCGCGGGCTGCTCGGCCTGCTCGGCCTGCTTCTTTGTCCCGAGACGGGCGGCGTCGCACCTGGCGCGTCCGGGGCGTCGGTGCCACGAGGGTCCCGGCCGGCCGGCGAGGACGGAGGCGGCGCGGCCACCCCGGGGCCCCGGGAGCCGTCGCAGGCAGGCGGAGCAGCCCGGTCCTCGAAGCCAAGCCGGCGCCGGCACCTCGCCCTGCTGGCGCCCAGCAGCCCGTCACCTGCTGCTGACCTGGGCGCCCCCACCCCGCTTCCCGCCCCTTTGAGTGGAGACCTCGGGCCTGTGGCGGGAGGAGGCGGTGACACTTGCTTTGTGCGCCAACCGGTGGTTTGATTTTCCTTCTTTCTTTGTGCCGAGTCTGTGATCACTGGCCTCCGGCGCGACCGTAAGTCACCCGTCGACACAAAACAGGTTTCAGTGGCCGGGAAGCCAGGACCTCCGCTCGCCCAGCGCGGGGAGGGGACGGCGGCGGGGGCGGGGCAACCCTGCTCCGCGGGCCTCGGTGGAGCCAGAACAAAGGCCGACGCCGCTTTCCTGCTGTCTGTGGCCTTTCTTTCTTTCCGAAGACTGGGTGCCACCGCCAGGGTCGCGCGGGCTTTGGGACGGGGGCGTTTGTTCTGGGAGACTGTCTCCCTCTGCCAAGTCAGACCTGGCCCTTCTGTGCGCTGGCTGTGCCCTGAGCCCAGGGCTTCCCGCTGTCACCTGAGTATGTCAGAGACTCACTTGCTGCTGTTTTCCTATCCACAGAACAGAGTCTGAGGGACACTGATTTCCCCCCAGCGTCACTCACTGTGGTGGACGCTTGTCGAAAGAGTAACCACACACTCAGGACCGTGGGCACAGTCCCCAAACACAGGCACAGAAGGGCGCAGAATCCCAAGGTGGCTCCAGAGAATCCACGTCCCTGCTCTTAACGAGTTGTCCACAGTGGCGGTCACTCCAGTGGCCTTTTTCTGCCTCGTTTTCTGTCTTTTGTTCCTAAATTCGTATTTATAGTTACTGCCAGGTGGACCTCATTTTAGATGGCAGTGTCTTCAGTGACACACTAACTAAGGACACTTCATGGGATTTATTTCTAGCGAGGACAGGAGCACACAGTCTGTCTCTGCCTTCCCCTCTGGATCCCACCAAATCTCTGGCGTTTCCATGGTTACAAGAAAAATTGATCACTGCTCTCCTGGGGCTGGCTGGAGCATGATGAGTTGCTATAGTAACGTAACAAAATAAACAGGGCTTTCCAGCACCCAGAGGCAGTCTGCACAGAGACTGGATTTTTTTTTCTCCTTCTTTTCTATTCAAGTTCATGCGGTCAATGTATTCCCATTGACAGATGTTTGGGCATTGATCACACGCTTAGTACTGAGCTGGCCGTAAGGGACAGACAGACGTATGATGTGCCATCAAGTGAGAGACACTGAGGTTTGTGGAACCTGGCTAATGTGCCCAGTGCTGGGCACCTGCATTTCATGACAGTAAACCCAACCCCTCCAGTATCCCCTGGAGATTTGCTGTCCCCATGTCATAGAGCAGCATGCCAGACTTCAGCAAGAGTGAGGAACCCAGGACTCACCATCAGTAAGGCAGGGGACTGGGTCTCAGAACTAAGTCTTGGCACGGCAGGTGGACTCGCCATCGGATTGCTTTTCTCTGAGAAAGACAATATATGGGACAATATAAGAGAGAGGGCGGCATATTTAGAGATGATTCATTTCCCCTGCTCCATCGACAAGTAGCCTTCTCATGTGCTGTGGACACTGATGAATCACTTTCTGGTGTGGCTCTGTCTCTCTTATCCCCCAAAGGGTGGGGACTCTCACTCCTTTGTCTGCTCCACACACAAGTGTGCCTTTGCCACCAGGTGGGGGTGATCGGGTCACTGTCCCCACACATCAGCAGTGGGCAGTGGGACATTAGTAATCCATCTGTTTGTTCAGCGGATGTCGAGTACCTGCTTTGTGGTTGGCTTGGGATGTGGTCGAGGGGCAGCACTGAATGGGATACAGATGTTCTCTCTGGTTGCTGGCAGAGTACTGGAGAAATGGTGGGCAGGCTATTCCAGCGAGGGGAGTGGGTCACGTGCAGAGGGAGCAAGATGCCCGCATGCTGACCCTCTGTGAATATCTGCTAGGTGGTTGGATGTGGGCGAGACAAGATGTATGTGCATGAAAAGACCTCCCAGGAAAGGACAGTGGCCTTGAACCATCCAAGGCCTCTGAATGCCTGTTGTCATCAGGACTTTGAAGATGGGGTTCTGACGGATTAGAACTATAGGCAGATTTCCCTAGCAGGCCTGGGACTGAGGGTCTCCTAGGCAAGGAGGCACAGAGCAAGGGAAACTCAGAATACATTTCTAGAATTTTTCCAGGGACTGGAGGGTGGGGGACACATGAAAGCTGAGAGAGAGAGGTCAAGGTCGGGATACAGAGGTGCTGACCATTAGGGTGAGAAGTTCACCTTTAATCAGTAGGTACTGGGAGCCATTGCAGGTCATAGAGCAAATATAATTTATAGCAGAAGCCGTGTCCTGGGCAGACCCAGTCCCTGCAGAGGACAGAAGCCGGAGGGATGAGTGGAGTCAGAGTGAAAGAAACTAGATCCTCTGACCCCACACCGCAGCCTCTTCCCTTCACTACCTTGTGAAATGTGATTCCTCTTTGTGGCTTTACAACACACAGATATAAGCCATTTTAGAAATATTTCCTTCTCAAAAGCTAAGTGTTAGTGGTAGCTGACCATATTTCCTTGAGGCAAAAATAGGACACGGGGATGGCAAAAGCAGGGCGGGGCTTTGCTCTGTTGACCGAGGGGAGGGAAGGGGTGGAGGTGGAGCTGTAAGAGCAGGAGCAGAGCAGCCAGGCCAGCAACAAGTAAGTGCTATGTGATGCCCATTGGTGATTGCCTAGTAATGACATTTGGTCTGACGGGACTTCATGCAGCCAGGGCCGGTGAAAGGAATTTTGTCAACTTAGGCGAAAAACTTGCACCCCCACCCCCAGCCCTGCTCTAAATGTCCTGCCTAAAACACATACCGCTTAAACATCCCAGTGCCAGAAATGCCCAGTAACCCCCACAGTGCCAGAGATAACCCACACAGTGCCAGAGATAACCCTCATAGTACTTACCTGCGACTTGACCACGCTGCGGTGCTCTGTTCCCTGTGAAGAAACAGGTGCAACCGGGGTAGGGAGGAATCTTCTTGCCATGGCCCATGTTTCCTCACAGGGGCGGGAACAGCAGTAGTGGCCGTGGCCCACTGCAGTCAGTGCTGACAAGAGCCGTCTTTAATGTGGGGCAAAAGGGGCAGCTGCTTTTGGCCCCCTCAACAGATCAGGTCTGGGGTAGCTCAGATGCCCCCTCTGCCCTTTGTTAAAGACAGCCCTGGTTTATTTAAAATGGGACAAAATTGACATTTACATTAAAATGACAAGAGAGTTGAGAAAAATGGTGCTGGTTCAAAACTGGTTTAAAGCCCAGTTAGTGCACGCTCTTCTCAGATGTACAGAGCAGGCACATCCTTAGATGAATTTGTCCTCCCTGGGGACACTGAGCTGTATGTCAGGGCTTGGATGGGGCTGCAGGCTCTGAAAGGGTAAAGGCTCAGCTTGTGGTCCCCTCACCTGATCCCTGGAGGTAGCCTTTCCCCACCTTGGAAACACCCAGCCCCACTCTGCATAGTCCTGGGCCTCCGAGCCTTGGGGTTGACAGTGATCAGGGTGGGTACTGTTTCTCTATGGCTGGAGGTGACCAGGAGGGCAGGACTATGCAGACCCGAGGGACCAGGCAGGACAGAGACGCACAGACTTTGAGGACTGACCCACAAACTCCTGTGTCATTGGTGGGCCTCCATCCATTTCCCCCAGCCCCACTCCGGGATGTGCATGCTGAATCTGACTCTACCTCCTCTTTAATCCTGCTGTGACTTCCCTGGCCAAGAGAAGGCAGTGTGAGTGACAATTTGGGACTGTGAGAAGCCTGCGGCTTCCACCTGGGACTCTTGGAATGCTTGCTCTGGGGGAGGCTGTCATGTCGGAAGCAGAGACTTAATCTTCGTACTGTGAAAGGAAATGGACATTTCGGGACCCTGCTGTGTGCTGGGCCAGCACCTGGATGAACAAGAGGGACAAAGGATGCCTGGTCACACAGTCCCAGGTCATACACAACTCTGACAGGACCGGCATGCCTGGTTCAGGAGAGGAGTCCCCTTTCGTCTGGTATCTCCTGTTAGTGATGAAACGAAATAGTTCCTGAAGGTTCCTGCTGTTAGACTCACCTGGGGGCTTCAAGAGTCAGGCCCTGGGTTCTGTCCAGACACACCCACCAGAGTCTGAGGCTTGGGTGCAGGGGGCTCGGCGTTCTCTTTCCACCTCCTGTTGGTTCCAGTGTGTGGTCAAGGCTGAGACCCAGAGCATGGGCCCACCCTGCGGAGCAGCCTGACCCAGCTCTGAACAAAACAAAGCTTTGTCTCTCTGTTCCCTTTAAGTCACAAACAATCATGTCGGTACTGACAGTGTCCAGTACGGATTCAGCACATAGAAAGGCCAGAATAACATAACCTGGGGACTCCGAAAGGCAGGATCTCCCTCTGCCAGGTCACACCTTCCGTAGGTGGGAAGCCTGTGGGGTCTTGGCTTTTCCCACCTGCAGACAGGGCAGAGATGGAGGGCCGGGGGCTTGGGCGATAGGCAGGGGAGCAGGGACACAGGGCACCCATGGACCAAGGTACCCCCGTGTCAGCCCTGCACCTTCAGAGCAAGGCTGTGGGGGCACCAGAGCCCTCTCTGGCCAACTTCAGGGATGCACCCACCCTCTGAGGGTTAGAATGTCTATTTGTAAACATAGAAATGTCTCTTTGTAAACAGGGTTCCGTCTTCATCCCAAGAACTTCTGTAGAAAAATTCCACCAACTGAGTGGCATCACAGCAGAAATATATTTCTCTCCCAGTTCTAGAGGCAAGAAGTCCAGAATCCAGTGTCATCAGGGCCGTGGGCTCCCAGAAGGATCCGGGGAGAGTCTTCTGTGCTGCTCTGTCTGCGACCCTTGATTCGCAGGCATCATTCAGCCTCTGCTTCCAGTGTCGCCTGCCCTTCCTCCTACACCTCTCTCTCTTTCTTCTATAAGTACACTGGTTATATTGAATTAGTGCTCGCCTTAGTGACCTCATCTTAACTCGATCACATCTTCAGAGATGCTATTTCCAAATAAAGTCACATTCACAGGTACAGCTAGGACCTGGGTATTTCTTTCTGGGAGACACAGATTTAGTCCATATGAGTGGAAGAGGCAGAAAGGGTAAGGATCCTGAATCTCGTGTTGGTGGTCACTGGTTTTAAGGAGGCACCAGTTCTCTAAGCCTCAGTTTCTTCATCTGTGGAATGGGTACAACATTGTCCCTCGCATGGAACTGTTCATAGAGTCCTTCAGTGAATGAGTCCCGTGAGTCAGACCCTCCCTTCATGGCACGGCAGGCCCGGCTGTGACATAAGTGATGGGGCGGAGGTCAGGGAAGACTGAGGTTTGAATGGCACCGAGTGTGAAGCATGCAGAGCTGCTATGGAGACAAAGAAGGTGACGACAGTCAGACAGAGGGACTGTCATGCATGAGGGCTTGAAATCATGTTTTCTGTCCAGAGTGGGGGTGGCAGGTGGCCGCTTGGTTGGGCCGAGGGCAGATGGGGAGGGGGTGGGAGAAGGGGGAGATGGGTCCGGCAGGCGAGCGTGTGGAGTGGAGTGCGGGGGGCCTGGCCCGGAGGAATGACCAGCGCTTCAAGGTTTCCAACATAATTCTGATTTTTATGTGCAGTCTGAAGTTTTAACGGCCGGCCACTAATTCAACAATTTTAACAAAGCAGCCAACCGTGATATGAGCTGTTTCTACTGCTTATTGCTGATGAGCTCAGTTAGTGAGTGGCTTACAGCCATGCTTTCCTTGGGTTGCTCTTCTGTGAACCAGACACTGGGTTCCAGTGACATAAGCTGGGGCCGCCGGGGCCCAGGCCTGACTCAAGTGTGACCTCTTTACACACTTGTCTGGAGACTTGCCCACTCTCCCCACTCGCCGTTTCACCCTGCAGATGTTTCTTCGGGCAGCTGGGGCTTCCTCCCAGTTAGGCCATGACGTTATTAGACGGACTGCTCGTACTTGACCCTGTTGGCCGACAAAATGGCAGTGTCCTTTGGTTCCACCTGACATGCGCTACACAGGATGGAGGGAAGAGAGACTGGAGGGCCTGGGATGGGGTGAGGGGACATCCGGGGGGAATCTACGGAGGAGTGCCCCCATGTGCGCACACTTTGTCCCCCTTCTGCTCTGAGAACTTCCATCCTGCCACTGGAAGGCACAGTTATTCCTGGAATATCTTAGATGGCCACGTGTTGACACTGGGCCAGTCCTTCTGGAAGACAGAATGTGTGGTCTAATCACGGCAGCGATGCTGACATGTACTCCCTGAGTCTCCCTTCTCCCGACACCTCTGACCCCCTGGATTTGGGAGGCTCACCGTTAATTTGCATTTTTTTAATTTTAATTATTTTTTTTTGTAGTAATTATTCTGCACATTAAAATAACTTCCTCTGTGTAGGTTTCCCATTCCTCAGATATATGTATCACACCCTGCCCTCCACCACATCACTGTGTTCTTCCCCACTGTCCAGGGGGCTCCGCCACCATTGGCCCCCACCCACCGCAGTCCCTTTTGGTCACCTCAGTTCTGTTGCAGATGTTCCAGGGTTGGTTATGTTTCCTCTGTTCCTTTGTTTTGTCTGTTCACGGTCCACTTATGAGTCGTTAATTTGCATTTCAGTCATTTTTTCATGGAGAGAAAAAAAATCTGCGGGAATCTAAAGTAGTGAAGGGATGATTCTGTTCTCTTGAAATATGGTGCTCTCTGAGCTCCAGGGCCTGAACGATCATTCTGGAGCACCTGGCAGAAACAGCAGAAGTCCACCCCACTCAGGAATATAGCACCACCCAGAAAAATCGAATTCCAGGGGGCCTGGCAATCTGCTCCTTAGAGGAGTTTTCCCCAGCCAGCAAGGGCTCCTTTTTCCTGAAGCAAGAGTTATCATGAAAATACAAATTGTCTATAATCTCAGATGTTCATTAACCGAAGGGCCCATCTTGTGCTTCAGATCCCCATTGAAAAGATTTAAATTTTTTATCATTCTAATTAGACCTGCCTCCAGAGGGAGCATGGCTACGTTTTTGCGGGGGTGCAATGAGCGGCTAAGAAAGCAGTAAAAGTCTGATGTGCTTCGGCCGTCCATACTTCCACAGTGCTGCCAGCGTCTGGACATGTGTCCTGACTTGCAACAGTTGTTCCTCAGGGAGTGGGGAGCCCTGGGGCATCTGGAGGCCACTGCTCATCTCCAGTTAAGTACTTGGGTGTTTATGGAGCCTCCTGCTGGTGCTCAGACCTGCTCCGGAGTTGCCCCAGCAACTTCTCCTCCGAGGTGCCCGGGGCCATTTCTGCTCTCTCCTCCATTCTGTTGCCTCGCCCTTTGAGCATTGTGGTTGCCACTTAACAACTGCTTAGGAGGTACCAGGCAGGCCCTGTGTGGAACAAGCCCCAGAACCTCACTGGTGGATTAGGCACTTTCCAACCCATTTTACAGGTGAGAAAACTGAGGCTTAGAGAGGCAAAGTCACTTGCTTAGGCCACACAGCCGAGATTCAAATCCAGATCTCTAGGCCACGTCAGCTTATTTTTCAAAACCACACTGACCATCTCTAGTTGGAGTGTTTACATCATTTACATTGAATGTGGTTATTAACATATGTGGGCATCAACCTATTCTCTTGCTCTTTGTTTCCTATTGGTTCTATCTGTTCTTTGTGCCTTTTTCTACCTTCTTTGGGATTAAGAAACTTTCATTATCCACACCATCTCCACCGTTGACTGACTAGCTATTCCTTTGTTTTGTTATCTTCGTGTTTACTTTCAGGTCTATAGCGCGTGTCCTTAACCTGTCACAAATGATACCCACCCTCACCCATCACAAATAGTGTCAAACTTGACCACAACCTACAGTCGACCCTTGAACCACACAGATTTGAACTGTGAGGGTCCACTGAGCCTCTGAATTTCAGACAGCATCAACTTACAGAATCAATAAATGGAATACAGCGCTGTAATGCATTTTCTCTTCCTTATGGTCTTCTTAATAACATCTCCTTTTCTCTAGCTTGCTTTAGCATGCTTGATACACAGGCACATAAAATATGTCTTCACCAGCTGTTTGTCGCCAAGACTTCTAATGAACAGCAGGCATTTTGGGGAATTGAACAATCATACTCAGACTTTCGGCTACGTGGAAATTAGCGTCCGAATCCCTGAGTTCTTCAAGGGTCCACTGTACTTATAGCTCTCCTCTCTCAGCTGTTATGTGACTGTCATCGCACATTTCACTCCCACATATGTTGTCAGTCTCCTACTACTTTGTTAATATTTGTGATAAACATTACTTTACAAAGCGATTTATATGGTAGGGGAAGCCCTTACTTATTTTCCCCTATGGTCATTCTTTCCAATGCTCTTTATTCTGCTGTACTGATCTGTAGTCTTATGTGGTACCGTTTTCTTTCGGCCGAAAGGACTTCACCATTTCCACAGTGCAGAAGTGCTAGCGATGTGTTCTTTCCATTTTTGTGTGTCTGGAAAAAATTCTGGCCAGGGCTTGCATCGTTGAACGTTATTTTTTACTGGGCATAGAATTTTAGGTTGATCATCCGTTTTTCAGTACAGACAAGCCTGACTTATGATGATTTGACTTACACTTTTCAACTTTAGAATGGTCAGAAACAGACACACATTCCATGGGAGCCAAGCCCAGGTACTCCATCGTGACGCGGAGTATCTCCCTGTCAGCATTTGGTGCAATATTTTCAGCTGAAGATGGATTTGTCAGGATGTAACCCCATGTGAGGTGAGGAAGCTCTGTGCGGTAAATCCTGACTTAACACAGTTGATGATAGTGCCTTAAAAGCTGCCGCTTAGGACACGTAGTGAAGCCATATATAATGAAACCACGTAATAATGTCTTTTCATTCTACGTCAGCTGGGTTTCCTTTTTTCTCATCAATGCTGAACAGGTGACGTTATTGAAGGATTCTGCCCCACTGTCTCCCCACACACACCGTTTCCAGTGAGAAGTCTCTCCCATCCCTACTGTGTTCCCATAAACGTGTCTTTCTTTTCCTTTGCCTGTTTGCAACTTTCTCCTTGTCAGTGTTGTAAGCTCTTTCTGATTATGATGTATCTTTCTGTCGTTTTCTTCATGTTCCTCCTGCTTGGAGTGTGAGAGTTTCCTGCACCTGTGAGTATATGCTTTTCATCACATGCGAGCTTTTTCTGCCCATTATTCTTCACATAAATACTCATCTGTTCCTCTTCACTTCTCTCCGGACACTCCACTTACACACGTACTAACCTGCCTGAAGTTCTCTGACAGCTTGTTCTTTATCTTCTGTTTGGGTTTCACTTTGGAATTTTACGGACACGTCTTCAAGTTTACCAGTCTTTTCTTTGAGTATCTAATCTGCTGTTAATCCCATCCAGTGTGTTTTTAATCTCCGAAATTCCAGTTTTCATGCCTAGAAACTTAATTTGTTTATTTTTAATCTTCCCATTCTTTTCCCAACATGTTCAATATTCCTCCAGCTTTTGAACATAAGGAAACAGGTGCAGCAACTGTTTTAATGCCCTAGTCTATAAATTCTAAATGTGCATCAGTTCCAGGCTGGTTTTGATTAAATGCTTTTTTGATTCATTGTCAGTCATTTGTCCTGCTGCTTTGCATGCTGGTGATTTTTGACTGGGTGCCAGATGTTGTGAAGTTTACCGGCTTGGATGCCAGATGTTCTCGTATTCCTGTAAAGATTCCTGATCTTTGCTCTGGGGGTACAGTTAAGTTACTTGGGAATGGTTTAATCCTTTTGGGTTTTGCTTTTAAGAATTGTCAGGTGGGACCAGCACGAGGTTAGTCTGAGAGTATTTCTTTCTCATCATTGCAGTGAGGTTGTTCTGTGCATTTTATGTAATCCTTGTGTTATGAGACTTTTGATGGCTGGTGGAAGCAGGCATCATCTCTGACCCTGTGTGGGCACCAGGCACTGTTATCCTCTTGGGTGATTCTAGCTTAGAGTTTCCTCACACGCTGGGGTTCATCAGTCCTCTGCTGAACAGTGAGTTTCCTTCTGCAGATCTTCAGGGCCCTCTTCCTCTCCAGACTGTGCTCTGTTGTCTCCGGCTGCCCTGGTCAGGTCTGTCTCTGCAGTCGGGTCCACGAGGCCCCCCGGGTCCCCTTCCCTGCCCCACACCCTGGACATACCCCACGCAGTAAAGTGGGGCAGTTGCAGGGCTCACCCTTTTGCCTCCCATCTCTCGAGGGCCATGTCCCTGCTTGCCTGACGTCCACTGTCTTGAAAACCACTCCCATCTATTTGTCCACTTTTTTTGTGGTTTCAGTTGAGTAAATACAGTCTCTCTTACTCCTCTTGCCTGGAGATAGACTTTTCTTAAGCCTGCTTTTTTACGCCATTTCCATCCCTCCTTCTTTTTACCCATTGTGGAAAAAATAATGCAGCATTGAGTCTGATCCTGCTCACTGCCTCCCCATCCCAGCTGAGGAATGTCTCTCTGCCTCCTAAATGCTGTGCAGTGTGGCTGATAATCCCATTCTCACCCCCCGAGAGTCTGATTCCACTTAGAAAGTCAAGCCAGGCGTGGACTGACCAACTTCCTCTCCAGTCTGCTGTCCCCACCTGCGTTTCCTCAGAGTGTCCTGTGACAGGATGTCCCATCAGACATGAGATCCTGGTGCAGTTCTGTGTGTTGGCTGGATATTCAAGGGGTCCTCCTGCATCTGGGCAGCTCTGTAGGCAGGGCTGCGTTTCCTTCAGCCTTCATCCCCAGCACCAGGCCTCTAGGAGCCTCAGTCCCCAGAAGGATGAAAGCAGGGGTGGCATGGGTGGGGAGCCCTTTGATCCAGCCTCAGACTTCCTGGGGTGGCAGCTAACAGCTGGGACCCTGCTTGCCCCCTGCAGGCCCCCTCAGGGCCCCTCGTCTGCCTCCTCAGCTCTGAGCCCTGGGAGCTGATTAGAAGTGCATTAAGACATTGCCTCCAGCGCCTTGGAGGGAGACATGGTGAGGCAGCTGATATGCTGTCCCAGCCCGCTGTGCTGTCACGGAGTCACTAAGCTGCTGAGCCGCCGCATGCCTGCCAACTGCCCAGTGCCCTACTGATCCTTCTTCCCTCCCCGTGGAGAGTCCCTCGGGCCCCGACGCAAGTCCCAATAACCAAATCAATCAGGCAGGGAGGGCCCAGCAGGCACTGTGCCAGAGAGCCAGTCCCTGCTGGGGTGGGGGCTGTCGAGGAGCAGAAAGAAGCCTTTTTCATTTTTGTCCCCTCGCCAGCATCACGCGAGCACATGTCACACTCGGCACGGCTCTTGGCTGCAGGAAGATTGGCAGGACCCTGCCCTCAGGTGGGAAGAGGGTACCCATGAGTGTTGACACCCAGGCCATGTTTGCAGGGCCACCCTGCCGGGATGTCGCCGTCACCCATGCCAGCAGGGGCTGGAGCCCGGAGCCCAGATGTGGGCACCGAGAGCAGCTGATGTCGGAGCGAAGGGGCAGAGCTGAGCCCCAGCAAGTGCCTTCTGTGTTCCACACCCTGGCCTGTGCCTCCCCCAGGCCTGTGCCTCCCCCGGCCTGTGGGGGCAGAGTGGAGGATGCTGAACATTTGCTCCGGAGCTCAGACAGGCTGGCTCCAGGGTGGGGCGGAGCCCACAGGCGGCTGCCAACGGTGAACAGGAGGGACCAAGGGGTGCTGCTCCCTCTGGATGGGTCGACCCCATCTCTGTGTGGCTCCATCCAGCTCTCCACCGAGCCTCCCATCCAAGGTTCCCTGAGGATACAGGATCCTGCTGCCCAGCCCAGGCCCAGACCGGGTTAATGCTTAATAAGAGCGTCACGAGAGAGCAGAGAATCGAGGAGAGCACAAGAAACACTGGATGGAATCCATCTGTGTCAGCTTGCAGGCGTGTCGTCGTGGGTCTGGATCCCAGCTTACCCAAGGCCACTGTGCACTGAACACCAGTTCGGCGACCACACTCGCTGCCAGTCCCTCAAGCTCCCCAGGTCCCAGCACCCTCCCCGCCCCTTGCAGGGGCTCTCTCTGCAGCGTCGTATCACAACCGCTGAACAGTCCCACTGTGGCCTGTGTAGACGGTGTGAGTCTGTAGTGACCATGGTGACCGCGGTGTGAGCCCGTGATGACCGCGGTGTGAACCCATCGTTGACCCAGTTACTGGTGAAGAATGGCACCCAGAGAAGGTAAGGCCTCTGCCGCAGGCCGCTGACCGGACTTGGGTTTGCATGGAGGGCTGACCCCTATGGGACTCTGGATGTCACCATCAAATGGTAACATGGAAGGAGGTAACTGTGCATCCAGGTCTGTCCCAGACAGAGGCGTTTCTCAGGACATAGGCCTTTGGGTGCTGAAACTGGAGCAGTCCAGGACGGCCGGCCACCCTGCTCAAATCAGCCGGCAATAGAAGGGGCTCTCCGATCCCGGGGGACGACTGAAGCGCTCGCTCAGAGCTCAGCACACCTCCCGCGTGTGGCTGGTGCTCCCGCTCTTTAAGCAGGACGGGGAGGCTGGAATCCTGCCAGAGCCGCCCTGTCGCTGCTCACATATTTCATCAGCACCGAGTAGTCAGCTCTGATCTAGGTACGGATGCCCCAGGGAACGGGCGCTGATGCCCCTGCTCTCTAAGTGGGGACAGGTCATGGACAAGTGTGCAGCTGGCATGGTCACGGGCACCGGGCCCTGACGCCTTGCCACCTGCATGGCCGTGGGCCGGGAAATCTACAACACCTGCTGCCTCTTCCTCCTGCGGCCCAGCCTCCCCACCCCCGGGCCAGGACGCGACGCAGGAAATGCTGAGTCTGATTATTCATCAGGAAGAGTGCAGAGGTGAGCAGGACCCATCACACCCCAGCCCCAGGGAGCTGACCTCGGGCTGCCCAGGCCATGTACATGGGCAGCCTTCTGGTCCATGAGCCCAAGGCCCTGCAGTCCTAGCTGAGCCCTGGCAGCAGGCGGTGGTCTCCCGAGGAGAACGGAGTCCACCCCAGACTCGGGGAAGTTGCTTTGCTGTGGCTGCCCTCGGCCCGAGTCTCCCACTGGTTGCCCATCACCTGGGGCCTCCGCTGGATGGAGCACTGTTATGGGAGCGCGCCTGACTGCGCCGACGCCTGTTGGTCCCAAAAGGTTAGATATAAGGACAGCGCTGCTAGTCAGGCCGAGCTGGGATCAGAACCAGGCGCCCGGCCCTTCCTCACAGCTTGCTCCTGGGATCTGTGGCTTGGAGTTTCGTCTGCTGTTTTAGATCTGAGCTCAGCCCAGCCCAAGAGGGGAATTAGGAGAGCCGCAGGACTGGTGTCCCAGTATGTGAAAGCAGAAGGTTCCTGTGAAGCCGAAAACGGCATCCAGTGAAGAAGCCACCGCCATTTATTCTTAGGGAGAGTTTCCAGCATCCACAGCAAACAGACCATAACGCGGAAAGAATGCGCACCTGCGGTAAAAGCGGGGCACTGGCCGTGGGCAGTCTGCAGAAAGTAGGTCCCGGGAAGGAGTGGGGACGCGGGTGTCGGGGGCGTTGTTGTCTCTGGAAGGCCGCAGCAAGTCACCCTTGAACTGTTTCCACCTGTTGTCAGAAAAGCAGAAGTCCTCTCAGGTGTGATGAGATCTCTCGTCAGAGCGAAGTGGCATGACCCGGACTTGGGGAAAGCAGGGTTCTCTGGCCTCCCTCACGCCTCCCCGGGGCCGTGTGCTTGACCAGACAGGACGGAGCTGTCATCGGCTAGCTCTGACTCCGGGGCAGCGTCCCCATCTTTGTTTTCAAAAGCAGAAACCAAGGTGCAGAGGAGAGAAGTAGCCTCTCAGCCACAAGGGACCCCCCCTCTTCCTCTGCCCTCTTTTCGTCCATCTTAACAATGGCCAGGACCCTGGAAAGTCTCCACTTTGGATGCTCCCGTGTCCACTACCCAAGTGTGCTTTTCTGTCTTTGGAAGAAGACACACCTGCCATCTCTTCTGTGTGACTTATACCAGTCACTTACTGGCTCCAGACCTGTTTCCTTACCTGGAAAAGTGAGGAGTAAACTTTGTCAGGTGGGGCTGAGTGAGCACTAGGAAGGGCACGATGCCGCTGGCACTGGGCATTCTCGAGATCTGAGGCAGGAGGGCAGAGAGGGCAGAGGGCCTGTGTGTGGTCACTGGTTCAGGCACACGAACCCACAACGCTGGTCCCCCTAGCTCATGCTCGGGCTTACTGACTGTCCCTTGGACGCTTGTGAACGCTCCCCCCAGGCTCTGTGGCCCGGAGCCTTGTCTCAGATAGGAGGATTTAGTTCCCACTCATTTCTACCTTGCAAGGTGGCTCTGGGTGGCAGGGTGAGCATTTCATCTGAAGACTCATCTGTCGGTCCCATTGTTAGACTTTCAAAAGAATTATGCGCAAGGGAGGAAAAGCTCCGTTTCTGATTTTAAGAGCATCTGAGTCACTGAGTTGATTAACGCTTGTTTAGGGGCCGGCAGAGGAGGCAGGAGCACGGAGAGTGAGGGCGGGTCTCAGCAGAAGGCAGCTATGGAGCAGGCTTTCTGGGAGGGCTTCCTGGAGGAGGTGGTATGTCAAGGCTTGCGACCTTGGGGCTTCCTCTCCTGCTGCTCTGCTTCTGAATACGTGTGCCCGCCCTACTGTGAGAGTGGAATACATTCAGCCAGGTCGGTGGAAGAGATGCCCCGAAATGATGATAGTTCATCCCCTGGGTGACCGAGTGTTTCTCCAGCAGATATTCAGAGTCAAGCTTGTAATCAGTGACCTTCAGTGCTCTTCAGACAAAGTGTTCTTTTACAACAGCTCTTTGTCATAAATAGAACGAGGTTTGACCTCTGAAGGACAAGATGTAGAAGCGATACAGCTTTAACTTAATGTTACATGGCTGCTATATAAATATTTAATACTCTTTCCTCTTATCTGTCTCAACAAAGATAAAAGCCTTGTCCGATTGCTTCAGAGTCTCTCGGGTTTCAAGCACACAGCTCTGTGGGTTCTATTTTATTGTTTGCTGCTTCTGATTTCATTTTTAAATTGAGGCTTAACTTAGAGGACTTACAGAGCGTAACTTCTGTTTCAAGGAAAGAGGCAGCAGGAATGAAGGTGAGCAGACAGGCAGGAAGAGAGAGAAGGAAGAAGTACTTAATTCATTCTTTGTTTAGCAGTTGACACTGGTTGTTTTCCCCCGGACCCGGGACTCGAACCCGGGGGTGAGTGGCCCGTGCTCCTTCAGAGGCAATTGACCTAACCGCTGCCCCACCAGGGCTCTGAGAGTGTAACTCTTTGGCACGCAGACCCATGAATCTACATGTACATCAAAGTGTTAACATAACAGGCCTAGTTGCCTGCCTGTGAAAGCCCTTAATACAAATTTAGTCCATGATTTCAGTTCCGGGAAGGCCCACGTCCTCACCGACGAGGATGGCGCGTGTCCCCTGAACCGCTCGCATGAACAGCCGGCTGTCCCCTGCCTGCCTCGGGGAGTCTGGAATTGGAGTCTGTGCTTGGCAGAGGGTACGTGCGAGGCCATACACAGTGAAGGCCATGGCGCAGAGTGCCCTTCGCTGTCCCCGTTTCAGGCAACCGTCACAGCCTCTGCTGGGGAGAAGGTGTGTCTGTGCGACTCCTGGAGGGAGAGGGCTTTGGACGCACACCTTGTTCCCAGTGGATGGTGCGCGTGTGCCTCGGCGTCCCTGTGCCGTGCTCACTGGCAGCCGTGCGTCCTCGAGACTCCGCAGACCAGAGCGGGACTGGGAACTGGGGACATGCAGACAGACACCACATGGCTGCCTCCAGGTCAAGAGGGAGCACATTGCCCGAAGATGCCCTCTCCCTGCCAATGCCTCCCCGGGGCTCGTCACTGCCTCCCATTGGCCCCACGGCCCCCAATCCTCCAGCTGTTCCCACTCATCACCCCTTACATCTTGTCTGCACACAAACAAATTGCTTTAGACTTTTGCACACAACTTACTCACAAACACGTCGTCGTGTTTTGGAAATGTTCCTCCTGACCCGGTGAAGTTTCATTCCACTGGATCAGTCCATCTGATGCTCTCTCTTCTTCCTCTTCCCTGACTTAGCTCTCCCTTCTTACAAAATTATTTGTGGTCCCTCCAGAGTCTCTGTTCTGGAAGCCGGTAGGAGAAGGAACATCTGATGGCGCTGCTGTTTCTGTTCTAGTCCTGGGCCACCTCCCCTGGACAGACAGGGCTACATTTTCGATGTAAGAGGAAACCTGGCCATCACATTAGGCTACAGTGTATGTGGGCAGATCTCTTAATAACAAAAAAAATTTGGAAACAAAAAAAAACATCCAGGTACAAGATGGGCCGGACAGATGGATATGAAGCTGGGAGGACCAGCCTTCTATCACCCTGTCGCAGCCTCACCTTCCAGGATACCCATGACACAGGCCCTGAGCTGCCGGCTGGTTAGTCATCTTCTGTTTGGGGTGGCTCTGGGTGGCCCACGGTCCCACTGGGCCCCTAAGTCCAATCGCATATCTGAAAACAGGCTCAGTAGCACCTGTCCACCAGTCCATTCTGAGTCACACGTGCCCATGTGCAATCAGCTTTGCAAATATATCAGCCGTGGTTGCATTGCAACTGGACGTTAGCTGAGCACTTACTAAGTGCCCAGGATGCCTCTAAGCACTATATCTGTGTTTATCCGCACCCAGCCTGGTGCAGGGAGTGCCCTTAGCATCATCCCATTCTACAGATGGGAAAACTGAGGCTGGGAGATTGCCTTGCTTATCACAAATGAGTGACAGAGGCGGAATTATTTAAGCGTTTTTGGCTCAGCATCCCAGCTACCAACTGCCCTGTTAAACTCATCAGATTAGCAGGCTATTCTTTACCTGGGGATCTCTGCTGAGGGGCCCCAAGTGATGGTGTGTTCCTTCACGTGGAAACACCTGTCCCCAAATTCCCGTGTGGCTTTGGCTGCCCTAGGCTCTGGTGCAAGGGTGCAAGTGTGACATTATATTCTCTTTAAAGTACAACTCGTTAAGCGCCGTGTAAGCAGCGTGTCACCAGCGCGTCACCAGCGTGTCACCGAGGATGCCCTTGGATGAGAAGACATAAAGAAATAATACCTTGGCTCATCCCACTGCTTCCTCACCAGTCCTCAAAGGATAATTATTCTCATGCTGGGTGGGTTTCCATCTCAGTCACCATATCCTCCTCGAAGAGGAGTGAATCACACTTCTGAAGCTGAATCCTCTCTCTAGCCGGCTTGGGCCCTCGGTGCGTTTTGAAGCCAAATTCCCAGCGTTCCTATCAGCCCATCGTGTCCCCCAAGTCGACGCTCCGGAGGCCAGTCTCCTGCAGACCCGCCCCTAGCTGGCGAGTGTCTGAATAAGAGAGGTTGCAGTGAGGTGACCCGTCTGGTCACAGCATCGGGGGACCTGAACCCCAGAGCCTGCACCCCAGCCCTCCTGCTTCCCACTGCAACCATGTAATGGTCTTCCCAGAGCTCAGACCGGCAGACTTGTATTCCGCCATTCATCCTCCCTGTCCCCGGCCTGCGGCCAGGCGTGGACATCCAGGCCCTCGGGTGTCATTACAGGAGTTGTCTGCAACACCGGGACTGCTTTGTGCCATGGGAAGCAGGCATTTCTACCTCTTCTTCCAGAAAGCGTGGCCTCCCGCCCCTGCAGCAGCTGACATCTTCCACACATCCCTTCAGGGAGGGCTCCTCAGCCAGCCTGTGGGGCTGCTTTTCCAGACGTTTCAGCAGAAACCAGACCAGGGTTTTCCCACAGAGGATTAAAGTGCTCGCTCTCCTCCTGGGCTGTCGTGCCTCAGCCTCCCGAGCCCACGGACGACTTCTCTCTAACAGGCAGTTTCCTGTAAGCAGAAAATAGCCTTGACTTTGCCCAGACAAGCCACCTGCACGTGCAAACCCTCAGTTCCCAAGAGGACGGCCCCGCCTGCCTGCCTGTCGCAGAGCGGTGTCGACACACAGAGAGACCCCAGAGGAACGTGTTTCACCTGAGGCTCGCAAAACTCCGAGGCTGGGACCGCCATCCTGCTCGAGAGCGTGGCTCTCGGAGGCCAGGGAGGTTGCAGTGGCGCCACAGCGAAGGTCTGGGCTCTCCTTGTCCCCGTCGGGGGCCCCCGCCTCGAGAGGTAAGGAGGGGCGGCCGTCTCTCCAGCCATGGCAACTGGAGAGGAATAAAGGTTCCTCTTCACCCGAGAACCAGGAGCGTGGGGGTCTTCGAGGAATAGCAGGCGTACATCTCAGTCTGTATTTGCCTCCCTGGCCTTGAACTTTCTCCACGCCGCGTGTCCCAGATATGACTGAGATGGACGACACGTGCGCGCTAAATATCGGACCGTCGCAGGTCGAGAGCGCTGTCGAGGCTGCTCTAGGGACTCTGTTACGTATTTGCTCTCAGGAGACTTTATATAAATATTAATATTTCTTTGCTGCCCGGGT
>RJWH01007249.1:0-42528 GCA_004363575.1 Solenodon paradoxus | reverse complement strand
CTCAACCACCTGAATCACCTGAGCCACAAAAGTGCACGCTGTCTCTATTTGTAAGGTGTAAAAATTGAGGTTTAAGTAAAACTGTAGGTCTTAAATCCAGGTCAGTAAGGTCTCAAGTCTCCATCACTAGAGTGTCTACCAAATGTGATTGTTTTTGTTCGATGGAGAAATTGTTTACGATCATCTTCACTATATAAAGGCCTAGTGAGACTAGTTTTCAGCTGTCTATGAAAATTCTGTTGGCTAAAGCTGGTGTCCTTAATTAAGCCATGCAGTTGATGTCTTCCACACCTCCCCAGGTTCTCTTACCCGTCCCCCACCTCCTGCATTATTCTAGGTCAAATCGATCAATGAGAAATTTACCAAATTAATCAAATTGTTAAAAATCAGATTCATTTAACTATTTGCAAGACTTATAGCAATTCCAATTGGCTGGAGTGGTTACAGCAGCTTTTGGGGATTTTTGTGTATTTTAGGTTACTGGCACAAAGATTTCACTGAATCTAATTTTAGATTTCTTGAAGCTACTTTTTTCCACTGCCTTTCATCATGGATAGCTAAAGCTTACTGAATTCTAGATTTTTCAGGCCTTTGGATATATGAAATTTTAAATTGAGAATTATTTCTATACTTCAAATTACAAGTTTTACACACATCTCAAATATGTAGGATGTGCTCATTGAACAATTTAAATTCAATTCTTTTAATTCATACATTTTTAACTGACTTGATAAAAACTTTACATGTCTTTTAGGTGGTGTCAAAGGTGTTTGAAATTTCACCCCACTTGTAATCTAATAATTTAATCTGACTCTGTTTCACATACGGGCAAACATATGGCCATACAAGATATTTCTGGGTCAGAAATGGACAACTTATTTCTCAGAAAACAGTAGTAGTGAGACTACCAGCATTTTTGTGCAGGTTCCCTGAACCACAATTACCACATGGTCATGAGAAGACAGCCAGGCAATATTTGCACACAGAGTGGGTTGCACTACAAGAGCAGAATTCTGGGATTAGGGAACCCATATATTTTTTAAATGGAAAATAAGCATTCCTGCCCTTGGCTTGAGAGAGAAACACTTTTCACTATACAAACATCCTGGAAAACATAGTGCAGAATAAAGGACAGTCTTGTCTCACTTACGAGATGTGCAGAAACATGACAGCCTCATGGAAAATTGTCTCCCAATAAGCAGTTGAAAAGTGCTTAATTTCTGAAATGTGAATTACACACAAAAAAATAAGGTTCAACTGAGTTAGAATGAAAAACCTTTTATAAATGGCTGTGGTAAAATGACTGTAGCAAATTAAAAGTGAAACCTAGGCTAAATTATATTAACTAAAATAAAACAAAAAACACCTCAGTGGCTGGTGAACTGTCTCATTCAACACAGATTATTACAAATTTTATACTAATAAACAGAAAAAAATTTCTGGTAAATTGATAATACTACAATTGACAATTTGTGATGTTGGCCATTCTATAAGTTGAACTGATTTTTGGTAAATAAATCTTTGTTTAAACTGGCCTGCTTCCTAGACCCACATTCAAGGTCCTATTCCCTATTTGATTTCAATTGCAATTAGTTATAAAAGCTAAGGTATAACAGAAAAGAAGGTAGTTTTTTTCTATTTCAAGAATGTCTCTAAACAAATAAATAAATATTTAAAATAAAAAATTGCTTAAGGAGAAAAAAAGAATGTCTGCATTTTGATAGGGAACTTAAAAATTTGATGTTTGAAAAATTGACAAGAAATCTGGCAATTTCCTGAGTAACTATATTGTCAAAATTTCTAGCTATTGATGTATGCAGAATAGATATTTGGCCACATGGTAATTTCCTCAAATCCCACAAGTCATAGCACAAGGGTTAAAATTTTTCAACCTGTTTGGAATCACTGATATGTTCTTTTTCACCTCACTCCAAAGGCCAACCTTTGCTATTACTTCAGTTCTTATACAGTTTACTCCCCTCAGTTCATTATTATATAAGTTCACTTGTAATGCTTTCATATCTTCTTAATTCTTTTACTTCTTCCCCCCCCACTCCAAATGTCCAGTACTAGAAAGTTCCAAACATTCTTGTGTTTTGTGTCATGTACTTGCAGGTAAGCTTTGTTAGAGAATAACAGTACCAGACAAATTGCTATGTCCATAAATTGATGAACACCAGCTCCAAATAGATATTTATTAACATCTGGCTATCTTACTAAAAATCTTACATTTCTGTCCTAAAACTGCTTTCACACTGCCCACAAAGCCATTTTCTATTTTATCTACTCTTCAGCTTTCCACTGCATATATCTCCCTAAAAGGACTCTTATTTTTCCATGGACTCTAGAGACTTTTGTCTTCAAGAGTCCCTTCTTCTATTAAAAAATAAACCAAGAAATGATGGTTCATCAGTAAGTTGATGTAAAGAAAAATATGCCAGTTTGATGCATTATAAATTGTTACTATATTCATTTTTTCTTATTTCAAAAGAAATTAAAATGTTTTCATGAGCCTCAGAAAGGCATTGATTACTATGATTGGCAGATAAGTTGTCTTTATTTTCCAGCACCTCTTTATCTGATGACCCTACTTTTTACTTTAGTAATAGGTCAGAGATTTCTCATGTTGCCATGTAGAGCTGGGAGGGAAAACTGAGCAGAAGCTATGGAATGGGAGTTGTCACTACACAGCAGTTTCTTAACCTTGGCACTATTGGCAATCTTGGGTGGATGATTCCTTGTTGTGGGAGACTGTCCTATACATCACAGAAAATGTTCAGCAGTATTCCTGGCCTCCGTCCTCTAGATACCAGTAACATTGCTGAGTCATGTAACCAAACTATCTTCAATTATTGCCTAATGTTTCCTAGCAAGCAAAATAGCCTGGTTGAGAACCTCTGCTAAACAGGTATAACTTAAAGTCATGGCAGTGGATTCATTCTTCTTAGGGGTGTGTATAGAATAAGAGAAGAGGGTAATAGTAAAGCTTAACATGTGAGTGATTCCCAAAAGAAAAATAACCACCAGAGAATACTGCCCTAATAACCTGAGGTATACCTGGAGGATTTTGTTAGCAATATTCAAATGTCTACAATTTCTTAGTGAAATAGCTAAGCAGGCATTTGTAGAACCAGCTACCTTGGCCATCTCAAAGATTATAAAGTTGCTGACCATCAAGATGATTCCATGCATCACTGTGTAAATATGGTAAGTCAACATGTACAATATCTGAGCATTTGCCTAAGTTCCTGAAGTTCTTTGATATCATTTTCATCATTAAAAACAGAGGTCAGATATTACAGTCATAGAGATTCTTGATATTTTTAAATAGAAGGCCATTTCTGTGAACTCTGTAGGTCGCATGAAGTTGTCAGATGCACTATTCCTTACCAAACCATGTTTCCTCACAGGCATTATATTCTTTAACATGTTCCCTTTAAATCCTTAAAATACCTGGGAACCCTGTGGTTATTAATCCTAGAGTACAAAGTCTAAAAAGTAGGTTAACCGAAGGATGTTTTCTCTGGTAAACTGCTTTGGATTTCATTGGCATTTGTTAAAATACTATTTCAACTGTGTAATAGACAGAATTCTACTATGGCCTCCATGTTTGCACCCTATATAATCACCTTGCCTGGAGTGCAGGCAGGACTAGTAATTTGCTTCTAGACAACAGAATATGGCAAAGATGATGCGATGTCTCCTGTGGTTACTTTACAATTTACATTGAAGTATCTGAACAGACATTTCTCCACTCTCCTGATAGTTTTGAAGAAATCTGTCATGATATCTACAGCCACAAGGATCCTTTGAACAATCCAAAGGATTTGGAAGCATAGCAAACTCACTCAACCCTGTGATGAGAACGCAGCCTCTCTAACATCTCGATTATGGCCTTGTGAGAGCCTGAGTACATGATCCAGATAGGTGGTGACCAGACTCCTGACTTATGGAAGCTATAAGTTAATAAATTCACATTGCTTCAAGTTTCTAAATTTTTGAAAAGTTGCTTCACAGAAATGAAAATTAATATAAACTTTATTTTAAATTATTCTTTTTGTTTTCTTTCCTACCTCTCTGTGTTTATTGGAAGTTATAAATCTTATTTTTTGTTTGTTTCAGATTTAGTCTTTAATATTTTTATGGTAACACATTATATCTTAATGTTTTTTCCCTCTAAATTAGCAACAAAGACTTACAAAATAGTCAAATCCTTCATTATCACAAAATTCTGTTTCAGTCAAGTCCAGAGTTGATTAATCAGAATAAATTCGGCCTTATTCACATTTTGCATCGACATTAAGTTTGATCTCTGTCCTCTTAAAGTTTCTTTTGTTTTCAATTTATGAAAAACAGAATTAAAAAGAAGCCCCTAAAATTTCTAAAAATTATAAAACTTACTTTGAGTAATGATTTATTTGAATGATTGGCAAACATTTGAATAGTATCTTTTTACTGAATTGCCTATTAAATTCCATTTCTTAAAGGAAGATAAAAATTTAAATGTTTCAAACATTTAAAATGACTGTACTAATGATTACAAAGTAGCTGATTTTTTATTTTAGTGATATAGAAAAGAAAATCTACTGTGGGCGAAGTGCTTTTGTGATAGCTTCATGATTTATATACCCCAGGGGAAGTCTAGCATAAGTTATTTTTTATGCATAATCATATTTTACATTGACTTTTTGATTTATTTATTTTATTATTCTTGATAATGTATAAAACACATGTCAATATTTCTTTACATAATGTAAAGCATTTTTATCATTTGAAAGACAAATTATTCAAATTTCATTTGAAAAAGCAAATATGATCTTAGAGTAAGTGGCAGAAAGGGATATAAATAGTGCAAGCCAAATTAAAGTGATTTGATGTGAATTGTAATGTTCTGCAATGGCTTTATAAATCTTTAAGAATGAACACCTTATCTCCTTAGTGTGTCTTTGAATTTTTTTAAATAGAAAGCATATGTTTCATTATATTCACTTAGAAAAACTATGTCTGTAATTGGACAATTCCTAAAAGTGAATCAGGGTATATCAGTTACATTTTATAACACTTAAGATGCAACTTTCATTATCAAGAGAAGCATATATGCTTTAGAAAACTTCGTTAATGAGAGAAAATCACAGAGCAAATAGAATATTACATCAAAGAATAACTTAGAATACAAACAATTTTAGAAAAACTCTAAGGTAGTAGAGTGGGGGAAGCTAAGAGGAGGAAATGCTACTACATGGGGAAAACCTCTGAAGTGACAAAGATTTGAAGGTTTTAGAGAGAATTCAGAGGCAAGAAGATATTAAAGAGAAAATAGTATACATGACATTTTTTAAGCTAAAAGAAATGTGAATTTTTTTATTGGGGAAGAAATTAGCAGATTGTCTATGGTGTATAGGTAAAAATATCAACTGTATCTTCCTTTTCACACAGTCCAGTAATTCCTTCAAAGACCATTTTAGATTTAAAGATACTTGCATTAATATCTGTCATAATTTGTTGTCATCCAGAATTTTAGAACATCTAAATTTGGGGTATGATCCACCTTATTAGTCCTGCTTTCCCAAACCAGAAGCTAGAGAAACTCACTCTCTCAGCCTTCTTTGTATATATACTAAAAAACACTTGTCATAGACTCCGTTAATGAAGTACATTTACGTAAGATTTCAGTTTAAACAAGACAAAGCAGACATGGTGGAGACCATTCTCTATAGAAGGCGATGGCAGAGACAGTGACTCTGAAAGACACTTATTGCTAGTGTTTAGCATACAGTCCTCAGGGTCAGTGGGGCCATCTCTGGGGTCTGAATAGAGTGGCAACAATAGTGGGGCCCTTTCTGGAGCCATCCTGAATTGCCATTTGACTGTTGTACCTGGCCATGTATTTTTAGTTAGTAACTTTATTATGTATTTTTTACATTATTATATTCATTTTAGGATATTGAAATCGCATCTCAGTCTGCATTCACACCACACCCACCACCAGAGTTCTAGTGTTCTTTTACCAACACCTTGTTCCCCCTTTTCCTTCCTCCTTTCTCCCTCCCCTCTGGTAACCACAGTCTTGTGTTCTCTGAACTTTGTTGTGGTTTGCATGTGTTTCTTTTGTTTCTTCATGTTCCATATAAGTGTGAAAACATCCTGTATTTCATGTTTTCTTTCTGGCTTATTTCAGTTAATGTGATCCTCTCCAGTTCCATCCAGATTGTTGCAAAAGGCATCATTTCATCCTTTTAAACAGCTATATGGAATTCCACAACTTCTTTATCTAATCATCTGTTGATGAGCCCTTAGGTTGTTTTCATATCTTGGGTATTGTGAATTGTGCTACAATGAACACAGATGTGAAGATATTTCTTCTGATTACAGTTTTTGCTTTCTCTGTGTAAATTCGTAGAACTGGGATTGCTGGATTAATGATAGATTCATCTTTATTTTTTGAGGAATCTGCATACTATTTTCCAAAGAGGTTGCACTAATTTATTTTCCTGTGAAAGTGGCAAGGATTTCTTTTTCTATACCCTCACTAACATTTCTTATTTCTATTCTTTTTGATTTAGACCATTCTCACTAATGTGAGGTGATTTATCATTGTGACTTTATTTGCATTTCTCTGATAATGAGTGATATACAACTTTTTTTCATGTATCTTTAGGTCACCAGTTTGTCTTCTTTTGGTAAGTTTCTATTTAGAACTCCTGGCAATTTTATGAATGGGTTGTTTGATTCTCTATTGTTAAGGTGTTTGAGCTTTATGTATTTAAGAGATTAAGCTCTTGTCTGATGTACATTGTGCAAAATCTTTTTCCATTCCACAAGCTCCTTTTTGTTTTAGTTGTGGGTTTCTTTCAAAGAACAGAAACCGCATAGCTTGATGAAGTCCCAATTATTTAGTTTTACTTTAGTTTCATTGGGCATAGGTGCCCCTTCCCCAGAGACAACTTTGAGGGTGATGTCACGAGTATTTTTCATACATTTTTCCATGTATTTTATGGTTTGGGGTTTAATGTTTGATCCATTTTGAACTGACTTTTGGTATGGCACTAACAAATAATCTAGTTGTTCTTTTTTTTTTTTTTTTTTTTTTTTGGTGTCTGTCCAGTTTTCCCAATTCCATTCATTGAATAGATGTTCCTTACTCCATTATATGTTCTTGGCTCCTTTGCCATAGATTAACTATCCATATAGATATCACTTTATTTCTGGGCTCTCAATTTCATTCCACTGATCTGTGTCTGCTTTTGACCCAATACCATACTGTGTTGATGTAATATAATATGAAGTCAGGGAGTGTGATTCCTGTGGATATCTTCAGCTATTTGAGACCTTTTGTGGTTCTGTAGGATTTTGATGGAAATAGCATTAATCTGTATATTGCTTTGGGTAGGATGCCATTTTTATTAAGCTAATTTTTCTAATCCATGAGCGTGGGATGATCTTTCATCTCTTTGGGTCTCCAACTTATTTTGTAAAAATATTGTAGTTTTCAATGTAAAGATTTTTTTCACGTCCTTTGTTAAATTTATTCCCAGGCATTTTATCTTTTTTTTTTTTTTAGTGCTTTTGTGAATGTGCTTTCTTTATTTCTTTTTCCTCTACTTCATTATTTGCATATAGGAATGCTACTGATTTTTGTATATTGATATTATAACCTGCTACTTTACTGTATTCATTTATTGTTTCTAGACGTTTTCTAATAGTCTTTAGGATTTTTAAAGTATAATATTATGTCATACACAAATAATTACAGCATGATTTCTTCTTTTGCGATTTGGATTTCTTCAATGTGCTTTTCTTGCTTTACTGTTCTGAGCAGGACTTCAAAATTATTTTGAATAGTAGTGGTGAGAGTGGACATCTTTGTCCTGTTCCAGATCTTAGGGGGAAGGCTTTGAATTTTTCACCATTGAGTGATGTTGTCTGTGGATTTATCACATATTGCTTTTATTTTGTTGATGTATATTTCTCGTATACCTATTTTTATCCCTTTTTTATTATGAATGGGTGTTGAATATTGTCAAATGCTTTTTTGCAACTATTGGTATGATCATATGACTTCTTATTTTCTCTTTGTTTATTTAGTGTATTACATTGATTGATTTCCACATGCTAAACCATCCTTGCATCCCTGGAATAAGTCCTATTTGGTCATGCTGCATAATTTTTTTTAATGTGCTGCTGGATTAATTTTGCCAAGATTTTGTTGAGGATTTTTGCATCTATATTCATCAATGTTATTGGTCTGCAATTTTATATTTCTTGGTGCCGTCTCTCTACTTTAGGAATCAGGGTAATGTTAACCCCATAGAATCTAATTGGAAGTTTTGCCTCTTTTTAAATTTTGTGAAAGAGTTTAAAGAGGATGGGAATCAGGTACTCTTTGAATGTTTGTTAGAATTAAATACTCAAGTCATCTGATGCTACACTCCTATTCTTTGGGAGATTTTTTTTATTACTGTTTCAATTCTATGGTTGTGATTGGTCTGTTCAGGTTATTTATGTCCACCTTGTTCAGTTTTGGGAGGTTGTAGGATTCTAGAAATCTGTCTATTTCTTCATATTGTTGGCATATAGGTGTTCATAATAATCTCTCATGATGTTTTGTATTTTTGAATTGTCTGTTGTAATCTCATGTCTTTCATTTCTGATTCTTGTTATTAGGTTTTTCTCTTTTTCCTTATAAGTTTAGTTAGGGTCTATCAATGTTGCTTTTTCCTTTTTGAAGAACCAGCTCTTGGTTTCATTAATTTTGGGAATGGTCATTTTGTTTTTAAATTAATTTTATTTCTGCTCAAATTCTGTATTCTTTCTTTCCTTCTGCTGACTTTTGCTTTTAATTTTTCTTCCCTTTCAAGTTTCTTCAAGTGTATGGTTAAGTATTTAATTTGGGCTAACTCTTGCTTTTTGATATGTGCTTGTATAGCTGTAAACTTTCCTCTCAGAAATGACTGTGCTGAATCCCACATGATATGGAAATTTGTCTTCTCTTTTTTCGTTTGTTTCCCAATAATTCTTAATTTCATCTTTAATTTTATGAGTGATCCAGGTGTTGTTCAGATGCATGCTGTTCAATCTCCACATCTTTGTAGTCGCTCCAATTTTGTTCTTCTGTTTAATTTCTAGTTTCATCCTCTTGTGATCAGAGAAGTTCCTTTCTGTAATTTCAATCATGCTAAATTTGATAAGACTTGTTTTGTGTCCTGGGATCTAGTTTATCGTTAAGAATGTTCTATATGCAATTTACGTGTGTGTGTATATATATATATATATATATATATATATATACACACATTAGGTTCATATAACCTACTGCTTCATTTAGGGTCTTTATTTCTTTATTTTTTCCAGGATGATCTATCTATTGATGTAAGTGGAATATTGAATTCTCCTACTACCATTATATAACTGTCAATGTCTCTCACTCTGTTTACTCTCTTCTATTATGTATATTTTATACATTTAGATAGTCTGCATTTGGTATATATATGTTAAGGATTTACTTCTCGATAAATTATCCCCTTGACAATAATGTTGTGCCCATCTTTGCCTTGCTATACCCATTTAAATGGAAGTTTATCTTGTCTGATATTATTATTGCAGTTCCTGATTCCCTTTCATCTCTGTTGCTTTGGTATGTTTTTTCCATAAGCCTTAATTTTCAACCTCTGTATGAAGATCTGATATATTTCTAATATCAATAGGTTCTGTTTATTGATCACATAGCCACGTTTTGTCTTTTGATTGGTGAGTTCAATACATTCATATTTTGTTTGATAATTGATATGTAGAACTTTATTGCTGTCATTTGAGCCTTTTTTCCCTGTTTTATTTTTCTTTTTCTGTTGCTTCTTTTCCCATTTGTTTTTGCTTGTTTTTTCCTCTAGATGATTTTTGGTATTGATTATTTTAGTTTCATCTTCTTCCCAACTGTATATCTCTTTAAGATTGCATTTTGTGGCTACCATGTGAATTGTCTCTATCTTTAGCGCTCTATGACACTATATTAAAACCTGACATTTATCATATTTACATTTCCATACAGATTCCATTTCCTCCCCGGTGTTGTTTCATTGTTCTCTCTCCTTGGTTCTGTTTTAGATTTTTGTTTTGTTTTGCTGTTGATCACTGTTCTTGGAGTTTAATGACTTTGTTTTTCTTTTCCCTGTTGTAGAATCCTTTTCAGGATTTCTTGAAAGGCAGGCTTGGTAATGGAAGCATCCATTAAATTTGTTTATCATTGAAGACCTTTACTTCTCCATCGTATTTAAATGATTATTTTGCAGTGTAGACAATATTTGCCTGCTTATACATCTTCAAGCCTGAGTCTCTGGTCTGATCAGTCAGTGCACTGAGAAATCTCATATCTGTCAATAAAAGTTTTCAGCTTAACAAGGCCTAGTGAATATTTTGTGGTTTTGTTTTATATTTCCTTATTTTTACATTACTATGTATACTCTTTTAAGCTATTATATTTTTCCCTCAGTATGTGTCTATTTTATAACACATGACCCACCAGAGATCTAGTGCACCTGCCATCACCTTAAAAACTTCTTCCTTTCCTTATTCCCTCCCTTGTACCAATTCTTTGGTAGCCAGTCTTTTGCCTATGAATTTTGCTGAGATATCTCTGTTCATTTATTTCTTTATTTTCTACATATGAATGAAGCCATCCTGTACTTCTATTTTTCTCTCTGGCTTATTTCATTAGCATGATCACCTCCACTTCCACCCAGGTTGTTGTAAAGTGCATGATTCCAATTTTTTGACAGCTTGATAGAATTCCTTTGAGTATATATATCCAGATTTATTTATCCAGCTCTCTTTTGATAAGCACTTATGCTACTTCCATATCTTTACTATTATGAATTGTGCTGCTAGGAGTATAAGGGTGCAGATATTTTTTCTGATTAATGCTTTTGTATCCTTCGGGTATATGCATAGTAGTGGGATTCTTGGATCAAACAGTAGTTCTGCTTCTTTTTTTAAGTTGAAAGTTTTTTTTTCTTTTGTTTGCATTGTAATATGCATTTTAGGGTACTAAATTTCACCTTAGTCTGTATGTATTTAGCATCATTTTACCACGATAGTTCAGGTACCCCTTACTACCTATTTGATAATTCTTTCTTTTCCTCCCCCTTCCATGACCCTAGTAGCCATAGTCATTCATCCATTGAATTTCATTAAGATTTTTCTGTTCATTTGTTTTGTTCCTATATATTGAAGATATGAATTAAACCATCCTGGACTTCTCTTTTACTTTATGACTTGCTTGGCTTTGAATGATCACCTTTACTTTCATCTATGTTGTTTCAAAGGGCACGATTTCACTTTTTTTTTAACAACTGCATATAATTTGCTTAACTTTACATACAACAGCTTCTTTCCGGTTACTTGTTGATAGGCATTTAGGCTGCTTCCATGTCTTGGCTATTGTAAATTTTGCTGCTATGAACATAAGTGTGCAGATATTTTTTTTGATTAGTATTTTTGTATTCTTTGTGTATATGCCTAGTGGGATTGCTGGGTCAAATGGTAGGTCCATATTTATTATTTTTAAGAATCTCTATGTTGTTTGTCAAAGAGGTTGCACTAATTTATGTCTACACCAACAATATGGAATGGTTCCTTTTTCTCCACACCCTCTCCTATATTTGTTGTTCCTAATCTTTTTGATATAGACCTTGCTCACTGGTGTGACATATTCATTGTTGTTTTTATTTGAATTTCTTTGATGATGAGTCATGTAGAGCATTTTTTCACGTGTCTGTAAGGATGCCATCTCTCTGCCTTCTTTATAAAAGTGTTTATTAAATTCTTCTGCCCATTTTTGAGAGGGTCGCTTTTTTATTGAGGTGTGTGAGCTCTTTATAATATTGGAGATTAAGCTCTTGTCTGATGCATGTTGTGAAAATATCTTCTCCCATTCTGTGGGTTGCCATTTTGTTTTTGTGGTGATTGCTTTAGGTCTACAAAAATGTTAGTTTAATGTAGTCCCAATTGTTTAGCTTTACTTTAGGATGCTTGTTTTTGTTGGTTTTTTGCCATAGGTGTCAGTTCCCCAAAGGTATCTTTGACATTGATATAGTGGCGTATTTTTCCTACATTTTTTTCTATATATATTTTTCATCATTTGGGTTCTTATGCATATGTGTTTGATGGTTTTTGAGTTAACTTTTTGTATGATTCTAATGAATAATAAAATTTTCGCAAGTGTCATCCAGTTTTCCCAACACAACTTATTAAATATAGTTAGATTCCTCCGTTGTATTCTCTTGACTTCTTTTTCCTAGATTAGACTAATTTTCTATAAAGTTGTAACTTTACTTCTAAGCTCTCAATTTTATTCCACTGATCAGTTTATCTGCGTTTGTTCCAATGCTGTGTTGTTTTGATAATGACCACTACATAGTATAATTTGAAGTCAGGGAGTGTAATTTCTTTGTTGTTCTTTCTTTTCTTCTTTTTATTCTATTTCTGAAGAGAGGAAGCAATGGAGAGGAAGAAGCATTTCAGGAAGGAGGAAGATGAATTGAAAGCATTTTTACAAATTTTTTTTTATTTTGGTTGTTCCCCCTATCCCAGGTCTCAAACTGGATTTTTGAAGTATACATGGTCAATGTCTAGTTGCCAGTTGGTCATCAGGCCCCACCTGCTATTCTTTTTTTCTGAGGATTGCTTTGACTATTCAAACTTCAATATTCTTTGCTCAATGTTTTTAAATTTTCCGGGAATTTTTATGGGATGTGTTAAATCTGTATATTTCTTTCAGTAGTTTGGTCACTTTAACTAGATTCATCCAATAGATGTGCTTACGATGTTCTTCCATCTCTTTGGATCATCTATTTTTTTGCAAAAGTCTTGTAGTCATCAATGTAGAGTTATTTTGCCTCCTTTGTTAAGATTATTCCCAGGTATTTAATCTTTTGGATGCTGTTGTGAATGTGACTTCTTTCCTCATCTTTTTCCTTTACTTCATTGTTTGCATAGAGGAATGCTACTGATTTTTGTGTATTGATTTTATATCCTACCACTTTACTGTATTCATTTATTGTTCCTAGCAGTTTTCTGGTTGAGTCTTTAGGATTTTCAAGGTATAACATTTCATGTACAAATAATTATAGCTTGATTTCTTCTTTTCCTATTTAGATTCCTACAATGTGCTTTTCTTGCCTTATTGTTCTGGACAAGACTTCCAGGACTAAGTGTAAGAGTGGGCATCCTTGTGTTGCTCCAGATATTAAGGGAATGACTTTCCGTATTTCACCATTAAGTATGATGTTGGCTGTGGGTTTGTCATAAATTATTTTTATAATGTTGAGGTATATGCCTTCTATTCCTATTTTGGTAAGGGTTTTTATCATGAATAGCTGTTGAATCTTGTAACATGCTTTATATGCATCTATTGATATGATTATATTTTTTTCCTTTTGTTGATGTAGTATATTATGTTAATTTGTTTATGCTGAATCATCTTTGTATCCCTGTAATAAAGCCCACTTGATAATTAGTTTAATGAGCTGTTGAATTCAGTTTGCCATTTTTTGTTGAAGATTTTTGCTTCTGTATACATCAAAAATATTGGTCTATAATTTTATTTTTGGTGCTCTCTTTGCCTGATTTTAGAATAGAGAAATTATTGAGAGATCTCCTTTCTCTTCTATTTTCTGAATTCGTTTAAGGAGGATGAATATTAGATTGTCTTTGAATGTTGGTATAATTTGCCAGTGAAGTCATCTAGTGCTGAGTTCCGTTTTTTGTGAGACTTCAGACTACTGCTTTAATTTCTATGATTGTGATTGTTATGCTTGTGTTCCCTGTCTTATTGGTTCAGTTTTGGGAGGCTTACAAATTTATGAATCTGTTCATTTCTTCATGAATGACAAATTTACTTCTGCAATGTCACTTATAAACCAATGTCTTTCATTTCTGGTTCTTATTATTAGGATCTTCTCACTTCTTTTTCTTGGGAGTCTAGCTAGAGGTCTACCAATTTTATTTATTTTTTTCAAAGAAACCACTCTTGGTTTCATTGATCTTTGGATGGTCTTTTTAATTTCACTTATTTTTGCTCTTACTTTTAATTAATTTCTTCCTTCTGTTAGTTTTTTAATTTTGATTTTTCCTGTTCCTTCAGATGTTCAGCTAGATATTTAAATTGAAATGCCTCTTTGTTATTGATATATACTTTTATCGCTATAAAATTACCTCTTAGAACGGCTTTTGCCACATCTCTCATGTTCTAGTACCTTGTCTCTTCCATTTATTTTGTTTCCAGGTAATTCTCAATTTTGTCTTTAATTTTTTCAATAATACAGGTGTTACTCAGAAGCATGGTGTTAAATCTTCACATCTATGTAGTTCTTTCATGTTTCATCTTGTTTTGTTTCTAGTCGCACCCCGCTCCCCGTGTTACAGAAGTTTTCTAAAATCCAGTGTTGCTAAATTTACTGAAATTTGTTTTGAGTCCCAGGATACGGCCTATCTTTGAGAATGTTCCAGGTACACTAAAGAATAATGTATAATCTTTTTTGTTAGGGTGGAACACTCTATATATCAGCTCTATATGATCTATTGCTTTATTAGGTTTTTATTTCTTTATTTTTTCCTACATAATCTGGATGTTGATGTGAGGTATTGAAGTATTCTACTACTATTGTGTTACTGTCAATGTCTTCTTATAGCTCTGTCAGACTTTGTTTTATATATTTACGTTATCTGGCATTGGATGCATTTAATTTAATGGCACTTACTTCTTGATGGATTATCCCTTGACCATGATTTAATGTCCATCCCTGTCTCATGTCTTCCTTTTTAGTGAAGTTTTATCTTCTCTGTTATTAGTATTGCAGTTGCTGATATCCTTTCATCCTCATTGTTTTGATATATGTTTCTCCAGTCATCCACTTTCAACTTATGCCTGTCTTTGAATCTGATATGAGTTTCTCTTAGGCTAAATATCCATGGACCCTATATTGATCTCCTAATTCCCTCCATGCTTTTTGGTTGCTGAGCTCAACTCACTGACATTTAGATTGATAAATGATATGTAGGCCTTTGTTACTGTCATCTGAGTCTTTGTTTTCTGTCTCTGTTGCTTCCTTTCTTATTTGTTCATGTTTCCTTTTTCCACTGGATGGTTTTATGGTGACCATTTTCTCTGTTTCTTCTTCTCAGTTATTTACCTCTGCAGGTTTGGATTTAGTGGCTATCATGTACATTTTCCTTAACTTTACCAATTTATGTTTATTTTTCGTGAGATATTGCCATATCATAATTACTTATCTGTAGAGATTTCATGTATTTTCTTCACTTAGTGTTTTCAGTTCTCCTAACTGTCTTTTTTTCTGATTTTATTTTACTGTTTTTCACTGTGTTTAAGGTTTGGGATATCTTTATCTTATTTTATTTTTTCCTGTTGAGAAACTCCTTTCAACATTTTCTGAAAGAAATCTTTTGTGATGGAAAATTCATGAACTTTTGTGGGTTTTTTTAAGATCTTTATTTCTTCATCATATTTGAATGATAATTTTGCAGCTAAGTGAACCAGTGAGGTGGAAAATAGGGCAATGCAATTCATATATGCTAATAAGCAAAGAGAATGAAGAATTAGGAGAAATGAAGACAGGATATAGGACTTATGAGATAACATCAAGAGAAATTATATTTGCTTCATTGGGGTCCCAGAAGAAAGAGAAAAGGTGGCATAAACTGTATTTGAAGAAATAATAGCTTTAAGCTTTTCTAACCCAACAAAAAAGAAAAAACTTACAGACTGAGGAAGCTCAAAAGGTTCCAATCAAAAAAAGCCAAACACCTCCACCGAGGCACATTGTCAATAAAATGACAAAAATACAAGATAGAGAATCTTTTTAAAAATAATATAATTTTATTATTATTATTTATTTTGTTTATAAAACCATACTTATTTTATTATATTGAGCTCATTTCTCAGCCTATGACTATTATGCAGCACACCTACTGCCAGATTTACCACCAACTTGCTCCTTCTCTCCTTCTTTTGTTCCTTCCTGGTAGCAATCATCTTGTATCCTGTGGATTTTTGCTGGGGTTTGACACTTTATTTCTTTAATTTCACTATATTCCAGATATGAGTGAAATCATTCTGCATGTTTCTTTTTCTTTATGACTTATTTTGCTTAACAAGATACCCTCTAGCTCCATCCCGATTATTGCAAAGGGTAAAATTTAATTTTTGGTAGCTGTATAGAATTCCATTGAGTACATAGAACACAGTTTCTTTATTCAGTTATCTTCTGATGGGCATTTAGTTTGCTTCCATGTCTTGGCTATTGTGAACTGTGCTGCTATGAACATAGGGATGCAGATATGTTTCCTGACTAGAGATTTGGTACCCTAAAGAAAGAATATTGAAGGCAACTAGTTACATACAAAGGAGTCATCAAAAACTATTGGTGGATTTATAAAATGAAAATTTACAGGCCAGTAGAGAATGACATGATGTATTCAAAATGCTGAAAGAAAGTTTTCCAACCAAGGATACTCTACCCTGCTATATTAACACTCAAAATTGAAGGAATTAGAGTTTTACAGATAAACAAAAATTTGTCATCAGCACAAAAACAGTATTACAAGAAATACTAAAGTAAGTCTATAAAATGTAAAGAAATTCCATCTAGAAGCAGCAATACATAAAAATATTGTGATGAGGAGAGTAAAAATTTGAACTACTAGAATGAACTCAAGACTAACTTGCTTTCAAGTTAAAACAAGTTATAAGCATAGACCTTTTTATGCAAAACCCAGGGAAAGTTAAAAAAAAATTTTATAGAAAAAAGAAAATGGAAAGCATAAACAAATACAACATAAATGCTTTCAAAGTTCCTAAGAAGAAAATAAGAGGAGAATAAGAGAAGCTGCTGTATGCAGCAACACCCAGTAAAACAATTAACAAAACGCCGATAATCAGTTACATATAAACTATCACAGTAAATGCAGATGGATTGATTTCACCAATCAAAAGTCACTGAGTGGATTAAAAACATGGATTATAAAACATAACCCAAATAACATAGCCCAAATTTATGTTGCATAATGAAACTTATCTAATTTTGAAATATAAACATATGCTCAGATTCAAAGGTTAGAAAACAATCTTTGAATCAAATGGTAATCAAAAAACACAGAGACAGCTATATTTACATGAGTTAAAGTGAATTTCCAACTAAAGAAGGTAACAAAAGACAGGGATGGTCATTGAATAATAATTATGGTGTCAATCTAGCAAGAAGACATAACTCTTACCAATATCTTTGCATCAAATAAAGGGGCATCAAAGTACACAAAGCTATTATTAACATAACTAAAGAGAGACATCTTCAGTAATATAATATTAGTAGGAGATTTCAACACCTGACTTCCCACAATGGACAGATAAGCTAAGCAGAAAATTAAAAGGGAAACAACAGCCTTAAATGACAAATTAGAACAGTCAGGGTTAAAAGACATTTACCAAACCCTCTTCCCAAGTACTGCAGAACTCACACTTTTTTAAAAGTGCTCATGGAACATTTTCAAAGACAGACCATATATTGGGAAACAAAACAAATACTAAAAATATTCCAAAAATTGTAACCATATCAAGCATCTTTCTATCACAATAGCATAAAATTGAAATCAGCTACTAAAGGTGGAAAATTTTAATACACATGAAGGATAAACAACACACTTCTAATGATTTTGCATTAAGGAAGAAATCAAAGGAGAAATTAAAAAGTACTTAGAGACAAATAAGAAAGAAGACAGAGCTTTGAGAAGTTATGGGATACAGCAAAAGTGAAAACTAGAAAAGAATTTTATATTAGCCCGGGCCTACTTCAAGAAACCAGAAAAATCATAAATGAACAATATAACCCTCTACCTAAAGCAACTAGAAAAAAAAGAACGATGGAAGGCAAAATCAATAGGAGGGACATAAAAATTTGAGCAAAAATAAACAAGGCAGAAATCAAAAATATAATTCAGAAGATTAATTTAAAAAGAGCTATTTGAAAAAATAAATAAAATTGACAAAGATTTGCTTAGGCACACTTAGAAAATAAATCTCTAATGACTAGAATCAGAAATGAAAGGGGAGTAGCTACAATGTATATACCTCTGAAATGCAAAACATTATAAGATATTACTATCAACCACTTTATGCCATAAATGGACAACCTAGAGGATATAGACAGATATTTGTAATCATATATACAACCAAGACTGAATCAGGAAGAAATGGAAAATATGAAAGACCTATCTCAAGCATGGAAATTGAAGAAGGAATCAAACGTCTCCTGAAAGAAAAGCAAACCCAGGACCAGATGGCTTCAATAGTGAGCACTAACAAAACTTCAGATTAAAAATCAATGTCTATTCTCAAACTCTTCCAAAAAAATCGAAGTACAGGGAACACTTCCAAATGTTTTCTGTGAAGCCAAAAATACAAGGATACCAAAAGCAGATAAGGATATTCCAATTAACAAAAACTACAGATTTTAATAAACATAGATATAAACTCCTCAATAAAACATTAATAAATCGATTCCAATAGCACATCAAAATTACCATCCTCGTGATTAATTGGGATTCATACTGAGAATAGAAGAGTGAGTCAACATATACAAATCTGTTAATGTAATATTCTGCATAAACAAAAGCATAGAAAAATAATATGATCATATCAATAAATGCAGAGAAAACATTTGACAAGATTCAGCACCCATTTTGATAAAAACTCTACATAAAATAGAGATAGAAGGAACATAACTTAATATATTAAAGACCATATATGACAACCCCACAGTCAACATCATATTCAATGGTGAAAACCTGAAAGTGTCTTCTCCAAGATCAGGAATGAGATAAGGCTGTCTACTCTCACCAATGGTGCTTAACATTGTACTGGCAGTCCTAGTCAGAACAATTATGCAGATGAAGAAATAAAATAATTCAAATATGAAATTAAGAGGTCAAACTATCACTATTTGAAGGTGACATAATAATGTATGTGGAAAACCCTACAGATTTAACAAAAATAACATTAGAATTAATTAATGAATACAGTAGTGTTGCAGACTACAAAATTCATATACAAAAATCTGTTTCACATTATGTGAAAATAATATGATATCCCATTTATAACAGAAACAAAAAGAATTATGTACTTTGGAACATACTTAACGAAAGATATAAAATACCTGTATAATCAAAATAAGACATTGTTAAAAGAAATAGAAAACTATATAAAGATATGGAAAGATTTTCCATACTCATAGTTGGGAAGATTTAACATTCTTAAAATGGTCATCTTACCTAAAGTTATATACAGGTTCAATACAATCTCCATCAAAATTCTACTAGAAATTTTCAAAAAACTAGAACAAAAATTATAAAATGTAAATTGAATCACAGAAGAACCCAAATAGTTAAAAGCAATTATGAAAAAAAAGTGGAGGTTTCACACTGGAGTGGGCTATACTATAAAACAATAGTGAACAAAACTGTAGGGTACTGACATAAAAACAAGCACAGATCAGTGGAATAGAACTGAATCAACAGAAATAGATACACAGACACAGCCTGTTAATTTGCAAAAAAAGGAGTAAAGAGCATATGATGAAGAATGGCATATCTTGTCAGCAACTGGTGTTGGGAAAATTGTACAGTCACAAGCAAAAAAATGAATCTGAGCCATTCTCTAACCTGATACATAAAAATTAATTCAAAATGGGGATTGACTTCCAGATGGTGACTCCATAGGATGCACTATCAGGCCGCTCCCAACAGACACTGGAAAAAAAAACAAAATCACCTATTTTCCTGAGACGAATACCAAGAAATAACGGGCACTTCAGTTGGAGATGAATCCGCTGACGACTAATGGTGGGTGAGCGCACCTGGCGCAGTTCTCAGATAAGCTGCTGATTTGGATTTGGGACAGAGCTCTGGAGTCCCTAGATGTACAGTGGGGTGGAGGCTAGGGATTTAGGGACATGCTGTGGAAGTAGCAAGAGCTGGGCCTAGTGGGGCTGAGATGTGGAGACATGGAGGGCTGACTTGTAAAGGGGTGAATGGAGAGCCAGTACACCAGGAGCTGAGCTGGAGTCCACAAGGTGAAATTGCACTGGGCGCAGACATAACCAGAAATCAGCCAAAGAGCTCAAACACCTCCCACAACCATTTCATGACAGAGCCTGGGGTCCACCAGCAGAAATCACGCCCACTGCATATCTGCCCACTGGAAACCCCGCCCATCCGATGCCCCACCCACTGGATTACAGTGAGAAGGCAGTCCCAAACCTCAGCACTACCTGCTAGTGTCACCTTGTGGGTAGAGGCGAAACTGCAGCCTGATTGCCAATCCCAAGCAAGTCAAACCTACCCAATGCCAGGGAATCTGAACCTTCAGATATAGAAACAGGATGCCAAACAGAGCAAAGGCACAGAGAAATATGTGTGAAATGATGGATCCATTCAAAAACCCAGGGGAAAATCTGAATACACTAGATATATGTAAATTACCTGAAGAGGAATTTAGGGTAACCATGATTAACATATTCATGGGACTCCATAAATCAGAAAAGGCAGTAAACAAGAATGTCAGGAAGAAAAGAGAAGAATTAAAACAAGACATGAACAGGTAAGAGACATGATAGTAGAATTGAAGATCTCAATAGAGGGACTCAACAACAGAATGGATGAAGCTTCCAATAGAATCGGTGATCTGGAAGATAGGACAGAGGAACTCAATCAAGCAAACCAGTAGAGATGAAAAAAAATTCAAAGAATCAAAGATAGCACTCGAGACCTCTGGGATAACATCAAAAGGAACAACATTCGCATCATAGGCGTCCCAGAGAAAGAGAGAGGAAAGTGGGTAGAAACCATATTTGAAGAAATAATAGGTGAGAACTTTCCCAATCTGAAGAATGAAGCAAGCCTCCAGATCCAGGAAGCTCAAAGAGTTCTCAATAAAAAAAAAAAAACCCAAACAGAAATACACCTAGACATATCATCATCAAAATGTCAAAAATACAAGATAAAGTCTATTCAAAGCAGCCAGAGAAAAACATGTCACATAGAGGAGCCCCCATAAGGTTGTTAGCAGACTTCTCATATGAAACTCTACAGGCCAGAAGGGAATGGCATGATATATTTAAAGTGCTGAAAGAAAAGGAGTTTCAACCTAGGAGACTATATCCGGCAAGATTATCGTTCAAAACTGAAGGAATGATAAAAAAAAAAAAACCTTTTCTGACAAGCAAAAGTTAAAGGAGTACATCACAACAAAATCAGCTTAGCAAAATATTTAAAGGCTGCTCTACAAAGTGTAAGGAAACAACACAAAAAAACACTAATACAGCAATTACTAAAAGTGGGGAAGAAGAGAAGAGAGCATAAATGTGGATAGTTAGAATAAGTAGAAGACTAATATACTTTCACATAAAATTAGGTAGTAAACATAGAAATTTGAATGCTAATTCAGGGTAACCTCAAAATATATCCCCAGGGAGAAAGCGAAGAAGAAGAAAAAAAGGTGAAATCAATCAAAACATAACAGCACCCATCTGACCTAAAAAGAGAAAGATAACGAAGTCATCATCTGGAGCAATATACAAAAGACAAATTATAAAATGACACTAAGAAGCTGTATATCAATAATCATTCTAAACATTAACAGACTGAACCAAATGACACAGAGTGGCTGAATGGTTTAAAAAGCATAAACCAACCTTCTGCTGCATTCAGGATCCCCATGTTTATTGCAGCCCTATTCACAATAGCTAAGAACTGGAAATCACCTAAGTGCCCAACATCAGATGAATGATAAAGAAAGTTATGGTACATATGTACAATGGAATACTACACAGCCCTTAGAACAGATAAAACCCTGTCATTTGGATCAACATGGATGGAACCAGGGGGGGATTATGCTAAGTGAAACAAGTCAAAAGAAGAAAGAGAGAGACCAGATTACCTCATCACATCATAGGTAGAATGTGAATAGACAAAACAAAGGAACAGATGAAACATAACCAATCCTGAAACATTTGCAACACAATTGAGGTGACTAAAAGGGAATGGGGTGGGGGCAAATGGTGGTGGAGTCCACTGGACAGTGGGCAAGAACACTTGGTGATTTGGTGGAGGGCATGGTGTGTGGAAATATATCTAAGAAATGGGGAACCTATATGTAGGAAATTATTTTAATGTGCAAAATAATCACTACTATATAAAATAAATAAATTGATTAAAAATGGATTGAAGTTGAATGTAATACTAGAAACTATAAAATACAAGAAAACAGACATAATATGTTTTATGACATTAGCCTTAGGTCTTTGGGAACTCAACTCCAGTGACAAGGGAGGGAAACAAAAACAAACAAGTGGGACTACATCAAATTTAATTAATAGTTTCTGCACAAGAGAAGCTATCATTAAAATGAAAAGACACTGGCTGGCAGAAGATACATCATACATCTGCCCAGGGCCTAATATCCAAAATATATAAAGAACTCATAGAACACAATAGAAGAACAGACAATCAAAAAATGGCAGAAGAATTAAATAGATATTTTTCTGAAGACATACTGATGGCCAACAGGCACATGAAAAGATTTCCTATCGCCCTTGTTATTAAGGAAATGCAAATCAAAACAACTTTGAGTTATCACTTCACAACTTTCATAAGGATTATTATCCAAAAGACTGAAAACAATGAATGATGGCAAGGATGTGAAGAAAAGTGAACATTTTAACACTCTTTGTGGTAGTGTAAATTGTTTCATCTATTATAAAAAGTATGGACATTCTTCAAAAAACTGAGAATGGAAATTTCATGCAATCCCTTCATCCAACTTCTGGGCTCCATCCAACTCAGAAAACACAAAACACTAATCTGCAAAAGTATATGCACCCATTTTATTGCACCATTATTTTCAATAGCCATGAACTGGAAACTACTTAAGTGCCCACTGTCAGATGAATGAATAAAGAAGATGGGGAATATACACACAATTGAAGACTAAACACCTCTAAAATTATGGAATTCTGTTATTTGTGACAATAGGGATAGAACTAGAGATTGTGCTAAGTGAAATAAGTCAGAGAGAAAATGACAATTACTGGATATTCTCATTCATGTGTGGAATATAAAGAAACATGGCAAGTTAACAGACAAAACTAAGCCAAACCTTGAACATTGATAATAGAACTGAATTTACCAGTGGGGTAAGGAGTGTGTAGTGGGAATAAGTGGTGGTGAGGCTCCAATGGACAGTGGTGAAGGAATTTGGTAATTGGTGATGGGTGTAGTGTGTTATCATAAAGTCTATGAATGATGAATCTGCTAATGTTGCCTTATTTTTTTCTGTATATCAAATTTACTACCAAAATGTTTTTAAAAACCAACATATGTGAAGAGATAATCTGTGACAAAAGTATGAAGAGAATTTGATGAACAAAAGAAAATTTCTTCAACAAATTGTGCTGGGAAAACTGTATAGTCACCTGGAAAAAAATGAATCTAGAGCTCTCCTTAGCTCCATACCCAAAAGTTAACTCAAAACGGGTCAATGGCCTGTATATAAGACCTGAAACCATAAAAAGCATAGACGAAAGGGGAAATAGAGGAAATCCTTCACACTATCAACCTCAGAAATGTCTTTGGCAAAGTGATACCTATAGCAAAGGAATCTTAGGTAAAAGTAAATAATTTCAATTATATTAAGCAAAAAAGTTCTGTACATTGAAGAAAATCATCCCTAAAACAAAAATCAATCCACTGAAAAGGAGAAGATATTTCCATTGCATAATTAGATAAGAACTTAATCTCCCAAGTAAGTAAAGATCTCATACACCTTGACCACAAAATAGGAGAAAACCCCATCAAAAAATAGGCAGAAAGTCTGAATAGATACCTTTCTTGAAAAGACAGAGATGATCTATACACATATTAAAAATAGTCTACATCACACACCATCATAGAAATGCAAATAAAATCACAATGATATATCAGTTCACATCACTGAGAATGGCCCGTATCAAAAACACTAAAAGCAACAAGTGTTGGAGAGAGTTTGAAGAACAAGGAATCCTACATTGTTGACAAGAATATAAAATAGCTGTAGTGAATGTAATGTTTGCAACTAATGTGATTGGTATGGATTCATTTCTAAACAGAGTAGCTCTGAAATCTTAGGTTTCACAGATCGCCTTTCTAAAAATGTTGCTATTTTACTTAACTCCAAGTCAGCAGAAATAGTACCCAAGGAAAGTTCTTTGCATATTAGTAAAGTACTGAAATATTGGGAAATTAAAACACCTACAAATGAGTACACTGGGATAAGAAAAATGGGATATTAACTTTTCTATTTGCTATAAGAAGATCTAATTTTAAAAATAATCTGTATAGTCTAGTTGTAGTAAGAAGTAGCAGAGGTATAAATGAAACTACACTTGAAGAATACTGATAATTGCTGAATCTGAGTGTTGGATATTTTATTTACTTTCTAAGTTTGAAACTTCATAATAAAAATTTTCAATTAAGATAAGAAATTAATGAGTTATATTATTTGGGAAAATCCATGCTTTTCTATTTATCTTTTACATGAAAAGATCAGCAAGACCAAACATTCTTAAGAAATTTGTATAATAGTATTTGCCAAGCAACAGAAATAAGTGAGAAAGCAAATTATAAATAGGAGATAAGAGTAGACTTGAAGTGGATGTGTCTACCTTCTAGGGCATTTGTTCTAGGTCTCCCAGGAAAAGGTTAGTCAGTCCACACATATTTGTATTAGTATTTTCCACATGTTAATATTATTATAGGTACTTAGGATATATCAAGAAATAAACACAGAATATTGCATACATAAAACTTTTCTTTAGGTATTATATAAATCTCAATGACAGTTTTCTACACTATGTATGGTCTATAAATCTAATTATGTAATCTAAAAAACGTAAAACTATCTCCTTTTTCTATGATTTTGGAACACAATTTTTTTAAAGGTATTTTGATTCTTTTTAAAGGAAAGGTGCAGGCAGGAATGAAGGCTAGCAGAGACAGGCAGACAAGAAGAAAGAGGAGGATGAAGTACTTATTGTATTTAGTGTTTATCTTGGTTATTCTGTTCCCCACACCCCTCCCACTGCCCCTGGGTAGCAAATCCGGGTCCCTGGAATGTACATGGACTACATCCAGTGAGCTTAACTATTAGCTACCAGGGTGTGCCTAAATCATGAGATTTTATGGTTGAAAAGGAGCTTAGATTTCATAAAGAACTACTGCTCATTTTATTATAATTGATATAATACTTGGGCTCTGACAGACTTTTATAAGTTGCATCATGTAGTCCTGAGACCTAGAAAGGATAAATTACTTGCCAAATTTATGCTGCCTGCTAGTAACTGAACAAAGACCTCCCAATTAGTACATTGATATTCTTTCTTCTATTCCAAACTTTGATTGCTTAAATGTGGTGGTTGTGGTTGACTGGAAGTTTTTTAATGCAACAATTCTACTATTTATACATTCTGAGTCAGTCTTTTCCTCTTAATTTCATTGCTTGCTGTCCCCTTCATCCGCTTCACTTATTGGCTGCGACCCAATTTTAAAAATGACTAAGACAAGCCCTTCCCGTTGGCACTGACAACCTCATATGTTTCCACTCCTTGTTCAGCAAGTCTCTCCTAATTCAGAGCCTTTAATCCCCTTTACTAATATCCTCTCTTCATTACTCTAAATAACATGTTCAGACATTTTTGTCTGTCTTCTAGTTATCTACAAGTTTAAGGTGTCAAGGCAACCCATAGTGAGCAAAAATTGGGCTGACAAGCTCATGGTTGTAGAAAAAGGTTTCCAGGTTCTCTCCAACTCCTCTAAAAATTATTGAGTGAACATTGCATCTTATCAATATATGTTTAAGGCATACATTATCATAAATCAATATATGTATATTCTATATTAAGTTCACCACCAGTAGTCTAATTTTATTATTCATCATATAGTTGACCCCTTATACATGATTTTCTTCCTTTCCTCCTTCCATTTTCATAACCATTAATTTGATGGTATAGACTAAAAGCCTATTTTTGTTTGACTTGGTTCATCTGTTTGTTTGGTTTCTCTATATACTATATATATAAATCACACTATGTTTGCCTTTATCCTTTGGCCTGTTATCACTAAGTATAATTCTCTCTAAGTTCATCCATGTTGTTCCAAATCACATAATTTATGCTTTTATATAGCTGAGTAGCATTCCATTATATATAAAATAAATTATATTATATACATGTTATATAATATAGATATTATATATCATACGTTTTATATATATATCACATTTTCTCCGTCCACTTATCTATCAATGGACACTTGATAAGGCTACTTCCAGCTCTTGTCTATTGTAAATAATGATGCAATAAACATAGGAGTCCATATATATCTTCATATTAGTGTATTTCTGTCTTTTAACTAAATATCCAGGAGCATTTACCAGTAAGTAAATACTAGAAAGATATTAGAATCATATGACATTTCTTTTTATAATTTTTTGAGGAATTGCCTTACTGCTTTTCATACCAGTGCACCAATTTACATTAATACCAACAAGGCACAAGAATACATTTTCTCCACATCCTCCCCAACAGTTGCTTCTAGTGTTTTGAGTAATAATCATTCTCACAGGTGTGAGATGATATCTAATTTTTATTTTGCTTATAACCTATTTTAAATTTAAAGAAAAATAATATTTGGCTCATTCTAACTGTACACATTTTTATTCTCCTCTTCCTTCCCATTTTATATTTTAGGTGTCTTGCTACTTCTAAATGGGGTTTCTTTTCATTTTGTAGGTTTTTTTTAGTATTTCTTGCAAGGTTAATTTAGAGGTAATGAATTCCTTTAATTTTGTTTGTCTGTAAAGCTCTTTGTCACTTCTTTAATTCTAATTGATAACCTAGCAAGGTAGAGTATTCTTGATTGGAAGTCCTTTTCTTTTAGCACTTTGAGTATACCCTGCCAGTCTCTTTTGAACTGTAAAGCTTCTGTTGAGAAATTCACAGACATTCATATCTGAGTTCCATTGTACATAACTTGTTTTTCTTTAGCTTCTCTTATTTTTAAAGTAGAAGGGAACAGGCAGGCAGGAAGAAAGTGAGGAAGAGGAGAATTTTTTATTTATTCCTTTTTTGGTTATTCCCTCTAGCCCTGGGTCACGAATCTGGGTCCTTGGGCTTTAACATGAACTATGCTCCAGGTATTGCCTTAATGTCTGAGAAAGGAGGGCCTGTCTCTAGCCACTTTTAGGATTCTCTCTTTACCTTGAATATTGTTTTTTTAATTACACTGTGGCTGTGTGTGTGTGTGTGTGTGTGTGTGTGTGTGTGTGTGTGTTATGTTTATCTTTTTGGAATTTTCTGGGCTTCTTGGGTCTAGATACCTGTTTTCTTCTTCAGATTAGGTGAGTTTTTAGCTATTATTTTTTCATATAAGGGTTATGTCATTTCTTCTTTATCCCTCTGTGCCCCCTATGATATGATTCTTTCCCTCTTGATGCTATCTCATAAGTCCTTTATGCTGTCTCTGTTTCTTTTAGTTCTTTTTAAAATTCCCTTTACTTGTCTTCTTGGGTGTGTTCCATTGCCATCTCTTTTAGGTCACTGACTTGATTGAATGTTTTCTCCATTCTACTATTGACCCCCACTTTATTGAACTTTTTAGTTCAGAAATTTTATTCTTTAGCTCTGTGATTTCTGTTTGGAACTTTCTTACATTTTCTGTGTTTGCTGTAGATCTTTTTTTCTCCTAATTTCAGTATCACTAAGAATGTTTCTTTGAAATCTTCTTTGAGTAGACTACTTGATCCTGTTGTACTGGATTTTCCTTTTTTATGACCCATAACTTGGGGAAAATTTCTCAGTCTCTTCATTTTCTTTGGTGTTCTATTTATTTCTATGGATCAGTTTAAGCAGCTTTATTTCCTGTCTTGATAAAATGGCCTTGTGTTAGGATTTCACGTTGCAGAGTATAGGCCTGGGTGTGGAAGCTCTAGCTGCTGGGTCCTGGGAGCTTTAGGCTATAAACAGGCAGGTGGGTTCAACATCAGATTCAGTTTGGAGAGGAGCAACTGTTTTTCAGACTAATGAAGTATCTCTTTCCATCCATCCTCCCTGAGAGAGCTGCCACAGCATTTAACTTCCTAAAATCATCACAAACAGTACTCAGCATGAAACTAGGGTTGTACATTACTTTTCACAAATACCTTTGGTGAGTGCTTCCCTTGTAGCTATGAGAACAGTAACCATGAGAACAAATAGTCTTGTGGCCAAAAACACTGTTAATGGCAGAGGTAGGGAGTTTCACTTTCCAAATCTACTGGCATGCACACAGTGCCAGTATCACACAGAAAAAAAAGACAGCATGGGGAAAATGTTCAGCAGGATCTCTCCTTACTAGAGGATTATAAGGTTGTGTCACATATGAGACATATGAGAGGCATAATTTGTTTTGGTTCAACAAATGAAAATCCCTCAGTTAGGTCAGTGCACTTTGTTGGTGGGCTTTTCCATTTCTCAGTCTTGTATTCTCTGATTACCAGAGTCTTATTGCTCTCCTAAGGAGAGCCCTTCTGTTGTCCACACCAGTATTTATGTGCTTCCCTTTTGACTGCAATTCTTAGGGGCTGGGGCACCCAGTGGAGAAGGAATGTTCAGTCCTGGGAAAAGGTACTGTGTCATTTCACGATCCTTCTAAACTTGGGCTGCAGTGATGGGCAGTGTTCCTGGCATGACCATCTCTTACCTTTTAATACCATTTCTGATATTTCTATCATTTTTCCTTATGGAGATGCTGGACCCCCTATCATCAGATCTTTTTTGAGTATGTAGTTTTTAATTTATATGCAGTTTTGTTGTGCTTATATGGAGGAGGTAAGCTCAGGATCATGCCATTCCATCATTTTTCTCTATTATTCTTAGATCCATAGAATACATCTTTCTATCATGCAGCCCTAAAGTGCATTCATTTTCTGCCTTCGTTGTGCCATATATACTCATAAACTTATGTTCATTGCATCATTAGTGTATAAGATCCTTTAGAAAATATTGAAGGCTCAGGCCATATCAGCTAGGCTTCTGGACCACAGAGTTGCAACATAATCTACCCATTCAATTTCTGTTTAACCACAGATTTCTCTCCCTCTCCCTCCTTCTCTACATATCTTACCCCTTTATGTGCACACACACTCACACATAATAAAAAGTGTTTAGGTGTTCTATAGCCACGTCAAAAAATATTGGCTTTATACAATTTGTTATTTATAATGATCTTGTAGGTTGACTGAGCTCAGCTAGGTGGTTTGGGGTGCTCTCAGGTGGTTGCAGTTAGATAGCACATGGCTTCTCTAGTCACTTGTATGGCTTATTAACTGGAATACCTGGAACAGCTAGATGCTTACCAGACATTTATTCCTCCATACAGCCTCTTCATGTGGCAACTGAGCTTTCTCAAAGCATAGTGGTATCAGCATAGCTAGATTTTTACACAGTAGCTGTCTTCCTCTAGAGTGAGTTCTCCAAAAGACCCAAATGGAGGATGCAAGGCTTCCTTTGAATTCAAAAGGAAAAGATTGCCCAAAGGTGTGACTAACCAGAGTTCCAGTTTGTTGTGCAGTGGAGGGGTAGGAAAATGAGTTGGGAGGGCATCTTTGTTAACAAGTTACCACATAAAGAGAAGTGGAATTTATAGCTAAAAGTCTAGTTAACTGTTAGTCAACCTGGCTGGCAGGGTGTTATTTTTTAAACAAATATAATTGTCTAAAATACAGTCCTTTTTTTGGTTAAGCATAGCAAATCTAGAGTTCCTTTTGATTAAAAAAATGAGAAAAATAAAAACTTTGAACTTAGATGACTTGCATCTCTTTCAATTGTGTTTAATTTACTGTTTAATGCAGAATATAATAGCTCAGACTTTATTTCGTTCATGATTGGAGTCAGTCTTGCCACCATACTAGAGCTGACAAGCTGAAACAGGTGAGCCTATCTTGCATGATTCAGTTTAGTAAGAAATTACTACCCATCTCTAGCCCTAAGAACTACCGGCTCCCTTTCACGCACACAGCCTGTATCCTTTCAGAAGTGGTGTGTTGAAAACATGCAGAGAGACATCCAAATTATTTTTCTTTCCGATGAGAAAGACGTTTTGTGAAGTCTTTGGCAGCATGCTGTCTGGCAAAGTCACCAGGCTGGCACACTCTTCCTGTACCGAGTTATGGCACTGCCATCTCTACTCTGAAGAGTTTCGAAATTTCAATTTGCACACCCTGTAAGATGTGAGTCATTCAGCTCACAAAGGAGGAGGAGGAGGCGGCCATCTGCTAGTCATGAACAGATGACAAATACCCTGCACTGCAAATTTCCAACCTCATTTCACAATATTTAAGTAAACACATTTTGTAACCATTTTTTTCAGAGTTCCTTAGTGCTTAAAATGGAATTCTTTTGGTAAACGATATATAAAAGACATCTTCTTTCCTTTAAACAATTATATTATCAAAGTGACACTGAAGGTAACACCACAAAATATTGTCTGTTGAAATACCAGAGCAGAAAGAATACACACCTGAATTGAATGGTTAAGACCTCGTCATTTCAGACCCACTGGGCTAAGTTTCCAGATCTGTGAGCAATTGCTCCATTATGCAAAGCTCCATGGTGACCTCTACTGTCTGCCTGTAAGAATCTCCAAAATAGCTCCCATCAAAGACAAAGGGATTACAAATAGTGTCTATTTAACATTTATGTGTGCTGTTATGGGCAAAAAGAAAATTAAAGAAAGAAAAGATAGATGCTCTATTCTTAAACTATGAGCAATATATTACATTCATAAAATAACTGGGACCTAATGAAAGATCTAATTTTGTATTAACTTCAAGCTATGCAACATGGCTCAAAGTGGAATTTATTCATTTCTTCACCACCTTTATCTTAAGAAACTAGCAATGACAACAAAAAGATAAAACAGAAATAGTAAAATTAAGTTTAGGAAAAAAGTGAATGCATCTATGCTAAACATAAAGGTCAGTATCTCAAGAAGTTTCAAATTTGGCCCTGGGCATTCTAGGAGCTAGAAGAAAAAGAAGGTAGGATGGATTCCCTTGACCTTGATATCATGAAGAAGGAAAAACATCCTTCTTGCAGTGTAATCCTTTTTCTTAGTGTTAAATTCTGAGCAAAATTCTCATGGGGGTTTTGTGTTGTATCCCAAGTGGTAAAAGGATTGCAATGCTCCTTATAATGTGTACTATTGCTGCAGGAGTAGACTTAGTGGGACTGTTTGATTAAACTTTATGAGGAAAAAAATAGGTGTGTCATTGAGTAAATGAAATGCATCCTGTCAATAAGCAGAGAGAGAAACGGACCTGTTGGCAGCCAGACTGATATAAACAATGCTGGGACAAGGTCACTTTATGATCATATTTAGAACAAGATAAAGATAAATCTACCTGGCAATCAAAAAATGACAAAACATCCTTTTCTGACTAACAGAGTCATTGCTGTTCCTTTACCAATGACAGCACCAGTTGCATTTTTCCTATATGAAAACTATTGAAATGCCAAGACACTGAATTGCCCAACTTCTTGAAAGCTTCCAATTAAGAATGATACCTGATCCCCTAATCCCTCCTGAAATTACTAGGAATTAATCCAATCCCATAAGAGCCCCCTGCTTGTTCCATCTTTCCAAGGCTCTCATGTATATGTTCTCTTTCGCTACAACTAACCCGACAATGATCAGTGTATTTCCAGGGGTTCTTGGGTTGATGAGCTTTAATGGCATTAAACACTACACAGTAAAGGTAATTCAAGGGAGCCTAAACTAATATGACTTCTCTGTCCTGTTCACAGACATAGTACATAATTCCTACTGGAAGACAGGAAGAGCTTTTCCTTTAGACAGCCTTCTCTTTTTGTTCCTTTACTTATCCAGGCTTTCAGTATGAAATCACTTACAGATAGTTGAAGTTCATGCTCTCTCTGGAGGTCTGAGAGAATGAACTAGTATTCTGTTCCTGGTTGAGAATAAATTCATGTACTTTGGGGAATTCCTGATGATTCTCTGAACAATATGAACATTTTTTTCCATTGTAGCAGGTACTGTCATTTTTCTGAGCCCTCTTATTCCTTCTACCTTTCTTATTCTTCCTCTTTACCCAGCTTCAATATTCCATGGTTTCTAACAGCTCATACCAAATCTGAAGCCACCTCTCATACACAGAGACTTAGAAATGCCCGGGAGTTTACATTCTTACAAGTTGGATCAGTTCTCATATGTGATTTACTCTCCAGAGGACCCCACAGGATCATGTTGAGACTGGGAGTTCGCCATTCTTAGTTTCTTTCTAACCCGTTTTCTCCCCTAGAGACAGAATTCTCATCTGGTTCTGCAGAACTCAATCCATGACACCTATACAGCCCTCACCATATCCCTGCAAAGTAAAAGCTATATTGTAATCTTTCAGATGTGTAAAGAAAGGCTTACAGAAGTTATGAGATCAGTTCAAGCCCACACAACTGATTAGCAATAAGCTAGATCTAAAATCCTGTCTATGAGCTACCAGGTTACAGTCTCCCATTTTTATTATATTTTATTGACTTCTTTAACTTTTGTTTATCTGAAAAGATTTTTTACTCTTCCTTCAATTCTAAGTGATAATCTAGCAGTAGTTGGTATCCTTTTCTTTCAGCACTTTGAATATACCATACCATTCCCTCTGACCTGTAAAGTTTCAGCTCACAAATTTGTTCACAGTCTTGCGAGGGCTCCCTTGAAACTCATTATTCTCAAGCTACTTTTAAGAATCTCTCTTTAGCTTGTATTTTTGACATTTTAATGATAATGTGTTTTTGTGTAAGTCTGTTTGAGTTTCTTTGCTTGGAGCTCTTTGAATTTCCTGGATCTCCATGTCTACTTCCTCAAGTTAGGAAAATTCTCAGCCACTATTTCTTCAGATACAGTTTCTGCCCTGCTTTCTTGCGCTTATCCTTCTGGGACCCCTGCAATGCAATTCTTTTTCCTCTTTATGTTATCCCATAGGTCTCATATACTGTTATTCTTTTAACATTTTTTCTATTTGCTGATATGCTTGAATGTATTTCACTGCCTTATGTTCTAGTTCATGGAACCTATTGGAAGTTTCTTCCAGTCCACCGCTGAACACCTCTATTGTGTCCTTCAGTTCAGCTATTTTGTTCTTCAGCTTCTTGAATACTGTTTTGAGCTGCCTCACATCTTCTCCATCTTTGTTGTAGTGCTCTTTTTCTGTCTCTATTATTTTCCTGACTTCACCAAGTATGATTATCACTGTTGCTTTAAAGTCTGCATCAGGAAGTTTGCTTCAGTTTGTTGGATTCGGATTTCCCATGGGGTTTTGTTTAGATACATCATTTCATGTATATCTCTCTGTTTCTTTAATATGTTTGGCATTCTGTGTTTATTTCTATAGGCTTTTTTCTGTGCTTCCCTGATAAAAAGACCTTGTGCTAGGGTGTTGAATTGCATAGAATAGACCTGGATCCTGGTTTGAGCACTGATCTTTCTTTAGCAATGTGATATCAACACCTGGTCAGATTCGTTGAAACTCTACAGTGAGCCCTGTGTTGAGGCCAGGGAGTCCAGATTACAGGGTTGGATTTGGCATAGGGAATGCAGCGGTTTCCCCAAGAGTTACAGGTATGAACAATAAAGCACACAGAGAGAGACTTGAGAGCCATGGGCCCAAGTCAGCAAGCAGGCTTCAGTTCCAACACGGCCCACAGAATAGAGATAACCAATAACTATTGTTAGCCCTTCCCTTCTGAAAATCTCTCAGTCCTGTAGAAAATTTGTAGTCCCCGTAGGGTGTGATAACTATGCTCTTAGGCTGGGTTGTGGAATTTCAGAAGGTCCAACAGAATAGCACCAGTGCTCTCTCACCCCGCCAAAGGCTTTCCCATAATGGCAGCCCCTGTCTTAATTCCTATCAGGAGCTGTGTCTTTGCTTACCCAGGGCACTAGTTCTCTCTCTTCCCTACAATGAGACCCTCCACTCCCAGTTAAGTGACTGCAAACCAACTTTGAATACTCGCTGTCAGTGAAAGTCCTTTAACTCCAGAGATGTGTCAATGTCTCCTGACTGTTCTTGTGGCCCAGAAGAGAGAGAGATAACAAAGGGAAATATTGGTCTGCCTTAACTTTTATGACGGTATATTTTCCCTCCCTCTGTAGAGATGTTGATCTTGTTTCTTTTCACAAATTGTGGTAGCCAAATATATGCTTTCTTAGTTATTCTGTGGGGAAGAGAGAGCCTGAGATCTTAATAGTCCACCATCTTGGAACCGGATCTCTAAAAAAGTTTCTGATGCACAGGGCAGGAACCAAAGTCCCAGAAGTCTTCTGCTAAGTATCTGATGTATAATTGATTGTTTCTCCTGTCATCTGAAGATGATTTTCTTGTACACATATTGTGAACATTCCTCCTCCCTGACTTCTGCACATATAACACCTGCTGCCTTGGCAGGTAATTCTCCCTCTCCAACAATCTACCAGCCTTCATGAGACAAATATCAAAGTTATAGCCTCAGGAAAATGCATGACTTCTGGCCACTCTATCACACAGTGAGACTATTCCTGAGTCCCAGGTAGCCCTACCCATCTGTCACCTCAGAAAAGTTGAGGTCACCCTTGAGGATATGTTCATGCATAGTGATTTTTATTGTGAAGTTATCTTTCAAATCAAGGCATATATGTAGAAGAAAAATATTTACTATTCCAAAACCACTCACTGTTTACGTTACTCCTAGTCATGGACTTCCTCTCACCCTCACAGAGTACTGAAAGAAAAGGGTGAGAGTTGGCAGTATCTGTCTTCCACCTGCCATTGCCAACATCATCAAGGATTGCCAGTTGTTGACTGAAGGTGGGAATCAGAAAATCTTAACAGAATCTCAGAGCTAGGGGGAATTTTAAACAGAACTCCCATTTTTATGCAAGAACAGGAACACCCTCAGCAACAGACCAGGCGTGGTGCTGCATGGCTATGAACAAATACCTTCATGCACAGTAAAACTTTTTAGTGAGCTTGACAGGAATATTTACTTTCCTTGTGCCTTGAAGTCTCCTTCATTGACCACTGGGTCAAGTCTGAGGAAGGGAGAAGGTAACAGAACATTGTGTAATGTGCATGTTTCATGGTGTGTATATGTATCAGACAGGGTGGGTACTGAAACATAATTTAGAATGTGATGCATTCCACTTTTCTGAGCCTTAAATTTCACTGACCACACTTCATTGGATTTGTATCAAAAGAGTACATGTCTCTCTTTTCATAAGGATTCAGGGTTGGTCCTATTGAGGGTAGAAAAGAAACTATTCTGGGTAATATGATTTAAGAATCATCAAAGTCTGCAACAGAGACTGAAATTCCATGATTAGCTTTAATTTTTTAGATTAAAGTTTTGCTTCTGATTGACATTAGGATGACAAGAGTCCAAGATGGCAATCTGGTAGGATCCCAGACTTGCATCCTCCCCACAGAACAACTAGGAAACGCTATTTTTCAGATACAAACACTGATGAAAAACAGGACCACAACTGTATCAGCAACAGTAGCATTTAACACAACATAAAAAGTAGGCAAAAATTACAGTTTCAGAGCTACAACATGGTTTGGGGATTCTAAGCTCCAAGGGATAAAATGCCTAACCGCAGCAGAAGGAGCAAAGCCTTGGGAAGAACCTGGTTTCTTGGAGATTCCCTCTGGCATCAGAAAGCTTGTACAGTGGGATCAAGGTCACTGAGCCAGGGGAAGGAGTCTAGGTGCAGAGCATCTCTGTAAACTGAGTCACAGCTCATGAGGGGAATTTGTAAAGGTCACTGCAGTAACTAGAAGGCAACAAGAGGAAAGCACCACCTCCTCACACCTCTCGTGCCAGAGCTACAGGAAATGCTCACTGGAAAAAACATCCTAAGGTTTAAGGGTGCCTGAAGTCACTGGAAGAAAAGAATCTCCCAGAGGAAGGAATCTTCAACAGCTATCAGGAAGCACTACTTTGTGGCTGAAGTTGAAGCTGCAACTTCAGGGAAATCTAACCCACAGAAATAAAAACAGGATGCCAAACAGAGCAAAGACACAGAGAAATGCATGCACAATGATGAATCTAATTAAAACTGCAGGAGAAATCTGAATGCAATAGACATATACAAGCTACCTGAGGATGAATTTAGGGCAACAGTGATAGACATACTCATGGAAATCAAGAAAGCAAGAAATGAAGAAAAAGAACAACAGAGAGACGGTTTGAAGCAGCTCATAACAGATGTAAAAGAAATAAAGAACACAATAGGTGAACTAAAGAACTCAATAGAGGGACTCAAGAGCAGGATGGATGAAGTCTCCAATAGAATCAGTGAGCCAGAAGATAGAGCAGAGGAATGCACTAAAGCAAACCAGCAAAGAAAAAATAGAATGAGAAAAATGAAGACAGAATACAAGACCTGTGGAATAACATCAGGAGGAACAATATTCACATCATCATCATAGAGATTCTAGAAGGAGAAAAGAGAGAAAAGAGGGCAGAAACTGTATTTGAAGAAATAATGGCTTAGAATTTTCCTAACCTGAGGAATGAAGTAGGCTTCCAGATCCAGAAACTCGGAGTTCCAAACAAAAGAAACTCAAGCAGACCTATACCAAGAAACATCATTATCAAAATGTCCAAAATACAAGATAAAGAGAGAATCTTAAAAAGATATAGGAAAATGAGTCACACACAAAGCATCCCCCATAAGACTGTCAGCAAATTTCTCAGCCAAAACTCTATAGGCCAGAAGGAAAGATCATGATAGATTCGAAGTGATGAAAAATGAATTTTCAACCTAGATTACACTACTCTGTCAAATTATCATTTAAAACTGAAGGAATGTTAAAAAGCTTTTCAGATAAGCAAAAGTTAAAAGAATTTATTACCACAAAATCAACTCTACAAAAAATACCCAAGATCTATAAAATGCAAAGAAACCGCACCTACGTAGAGAAGGAGAAGAACAAAGGCACTGTCAGTAACAACACCCAGAAAACAATTAACAAAATGACAGCAAACAGTTACATATAAATAATCACCCTAAAATTTAATGGATTGATATAATTAATCAAATGACAGAGGGTGGCCAAATGGATGAAAAAACAGAAACAAACCTGCTTCATTCAGGAAACTCACCTTTTTTTCAAAAGATAAACACAGGTTCAAGGTCAATGGTTGGAAGACTCCAGTCAGTCAAATGGCAATCAAATTGAAAAAAAGACAGGAGCAGTCGTACTTAGTTAAAGAGATCTTTAACAAAAGACAGAGATAGAAATTATATAATGATTGAAGGTCAATCCAGTAAGAAGACATAACATTTATTAACAATTATGCACCAAATAAAGGAGCATCAAAATACATAAGGTAAGTATTACCAGAACTAACAAGAGGCCTCAACACCCCACTCACAACAATGGACAGACCAACCAGGCAAAAAATTAAGAGGGTAACAGCAGTTTTAAATGACCATTTGGAACAGTTAGGTATAATAGACATATACCAAACAATTCATTCAAGGACTACAGATTTCAATTTTTTTCAGAATACAGGAACATTCTCAAGGATAGATCATATGTTGGGACACAGAATATCTCTCAAGAAATTTACAAAGATTGAAATAATATCACGCATCTTCTCTGACAATGGCTTAAAATTAGAAATGAACCACAAAAAGAAAGAAGACCCCAAATTAATTGAAGACTAAACAATATGCCTCTGAATGACTCATGGGTAAAAGAAAAAAATCAAAGAGGAACTTAAAAAATACTTAGAGACAAATGAAGATGAAATACGATCTACCAGCATCAATGGGGTGCAGCAAAAGCAGTACTAAGTAAGAAGGTCATTGTAATCCTAGTTAAACTAAAGAAAGGCAAAATCACAAATAAACAATTTAACCTTACATTTAAAGCAACTAAAGAAAGAAGAAAATTAAGGCCAAAAGTCAGTAGAAGAAAGGAAATAATCAAAATTACAGTAGAAATAAATAAAATAGAAAGCAAAGACAATCCAGAAGAACAACGAAACAAAAAGTTGGTTCTTTGAAAAAAGCAAACAAAATTGACAAACCATTGACTAGACTCATGAAGAAAAAAAGGGATAAAACTCTCACAACTAGAATCAGAAATGAGAGGGGGGAAGTTACAACAGATACCACAGAAATACAAAACATCATGAAACTACTATAAGCAACTCCATGCCAATAGGATGTACAACCTCGAAGACATGGACATATGTTTAGAATAATACAGTCTAAAGATAAACCTGGAAGAATTGCCAAACCTGAACAGAACTATCACAAGCACAGAAATTGAAGAGTTAGTCAAAAGTCCCCCTAAAAATAAAAGCCCAGGACTAGATGGCTTTACTAGTGATTTTTATCAAAATCACTTTAGAGAATAATTAATACTGATTCTTCTCAAACTCTTGCAAACTACTGAAGAACGGGCATATTCCCAAACACTTTCTATAAGATTAACATCATACTGATGCCAAAAGCTGTTAGGAGACTGTCATCAAGAAAGAAAATTGCAGACCATAACTCTAATGAACATAGATGCAAAAATTCTCAGCATAACATTAACAAATTGAATCCAACAACACATAAAAAAATCCAGTCACCACGATCAAGTGAAATTATTCCAGGGATACAAGGGTGCTTCAACATATGTAAATCTATTAATGTAATACACCAATTCAACAAGCGTAAGGAGAAAAATCACATGATCATATCAATAAATGCAGACAAAGCTTTTGACAAGATCCAACAGCCATTAATGATTAAAAAAGAGCATAAAATGGAGATAGAAGGTACACACCTCAACTTAACAAAGGCCATATACAATAAACTCACAGCCAACATCATACTTAAAAATTGAAAGGTGAAAAATTGAAAACATTTCCTCTAAGGTCAGGAACAAGACAAGGCCGTCCACTCTCACACTGCTGTCATATCTTGGCAGCCAGAGCAATTGAACAAAAAAGAGAAATAAAAAGAATTCAACTTGAAAAGGCAGAAGCAAAACTATCATTATTTGTTAATGACAGGATTATATATATTGAAAATCCTAATAACTCTGTCAATACTAGAATTAATCAGTAAATACAGTAAAGTGGCAGCTACAAAATCAATGCACAAAAATCTGTTGTGTTTTTATACACAAACAATAAGCTAGAATAAAATGAAATCAAGAAAACTATGATGTCTAAAATAGAAGTAAAGAAATCAAATACCTTGGAATATAGTTAACAAACAAGGTAAAAGATCTGTACAATTAAAACTGTAAGTCCTTCTTAAAAGAAATACATAAAGATACAATGAAATGGAAAGATATCCCCTGCTCATTGTTGGAAAGTATCAACCTTGTTAAAATAGCCATCTTACCTAAAACAACATACAGATTTAATGCAATCCCATCAAAATACCACAGGCATATTCAAGGAAATAGAAGAAAACATCTTAAAATATGTATGGAACAACAAAAGCCCCCAAATAGCCAAAGCAATTATAAGAAAAAGGAGCAAATCTGGAGTTATCACACTCCCAGACTTTGAGCTATACTACAAAACAACAGATTCAAAATGGTGTGATACTGGAATAATAAAAGGGCATAGGTCAATGGAATAGAACTGAATCACCAGAAACTGACTCACTCACAAACGGTACCTTAATTTATGACAAAAGAGTCAAAGGCATATGATAAAGAAAGGAAAGTATCCCAAATAAATTGTGTTAGGAAACCTAGACAGCAACATGCAAAAGAATGAAGCTAGATTGCTCTCTAACACCATTCACAAAATTAACTCCAAATGGACTAGAGATTTGGAATAAGACCAGAAGACATAAAATTCTAGGAAGACAACATAGGAAAGACTTTCCATGACATCAGTCAGGCCTAGAGAGATCTTTGGGGACTCAACTCCAGCATCAAGGGAAACAAAAACAAAAAAGACAAGTGGGACTACATCAAACTAAAAATCTTCACAGTGAAAGGAAACATCACCGAAACAAAAAGACAAACCTGAATGGATAAAGAAGATGTCAGATATGTACAATGCAATACTATATAGTCCTTAGAAGAGATGAAATCCTGTTATTTGAATCAACATGGATGGATCTAGAGGGGATCATGCTAAATGAAAAAGTCAAAAGAAGATAGAGACCAGATGACCCATTCACAGGTGGAACATGAATAGATAAAACAAAGGAACAGATGAAACAAAACCAGCCCTGGACACTTGCAATGAAACTGTCAGATCAGCAAACACAAAGCCAGATTCAGATTAACAATAGTTATTAAAGTCTGAAAGAGGATTATATTTTGGAAAGGGCCTTGATCAGAAAATGAGACAGGACAGCATAAGAGTCCAGGGTCTAGATCAAAGACAGAGAACACGCCATCACATTTGCTACATGGCAGGACCTTGCAGCACCTTCTCTAGGAATCAACTGTCACAGGGAAATGTTTAAGAAAATTCCCTATGAACAAAAATTTATAGCCTAACCTGGAATCATGTTTAAGGGAGCACCAAATGTCTTCATAGAAGAAACACATGCATGTGTGCACACATGTGCGTGCGCACACACACACACATACACTGTACACACTGGAAATAACATTGGAATATTATTAGAAAATGTACCATAACTGGCCATGCAGACTTGATGTAGTAATTTCATGTCCTCTCTGGACTCATTTTCTACATTTTTAACGAGAAACTAATGTCAGCCCCATTCATTTCAAAATTAAATAACTCAATGGAAGCATACTGGTGTACACATATATAAATCTAAAACAATATTACCAGGAAATTCTTGGAAATAAGTGACCAATTGGTTAAATGAAAATAAGACTCAAAGAATTAAAAGCAATTTAATTCAATTGCAACAAGAGTAATATGAACCACAAATAAGCAATATGACTACTTGCTATATGACAGTCATTTTGTTAAGTGCTGTGCAAATATTAATTTATTTAATATTCACAACACACCAGTGAGGTAAAGACAATTATGATTCCATGTTACATAGTAAGAAATGAGGCACAGAGAAATCAGGTGACATATCCAGTATTTCACAAGCTAATGAATAATAGAATTTGAACTGATGCTTCTAGATCTGGAACTCTATCTTCACAGATTTATTAGCTATCTGTAAGTATTATAGGAGTAAAACACTAGTTAATGACCATAAAACATTTACTATTACTATATCATATAGTACTAGGTGTTTTATTTATTTTCTCATTAACGTGCTAGCACAAGAGGTTAGCATAGCAACCTGGAAAGCAGTCTGCATCTTATTCTAACACAAACTTAGAGTCTGACCTTGAGAAAGTGATTTAACCTAGTACTCTGTTTCCTGTATGTAAAATGAAGATAATGTTGGTCCCTACTTCCCGTGGTTATAATGAATTGAACGTGTTATTTGTAAAGCCTTTAGGATAATGTCTGGACTGTAGTCAATGCTATGTGTGTTTGTTAAATGAACAAAGTCTCAACACATATTTGAGAATTATATGTGTGGTCAGCTCATATCCATGCTTTTCTTACTCTGTTCTCTTAGGAGAAAGAGCATATGGGGGTAAGGGTTGATTACTGGCAGTTTTGCACATCATGGATTGGCTAGAAGCTCATCCCACAATCCCCTACCCTCAGAGTCCCTCCTTACAGACAGAAAGGTGATCCCTGTCTGTGTGTCCCCTCCAAGCCAGACACCAGAGATAGTTGCCTTCCTCTCTCCCCTATTCTCCACATTGTGCAAAAGTAGTCACTGTCAATTCAACCTTCATCTCAGGGGTTGCCTGTCCCTTGATAGGCATCTACCTTTGTTCTGAATCAGGAGCTGTAATAAGCCCACTTTACACATCCCCTTAGGAAGAGCCTGTGGCAGACTGAAGAGGCAGTGGAATATGTGTGTTGGCAATGATGGTGACTGTTTTCAATCAGTTAGGGCTCAGGAAAGGGCAAAAGAAAATAAACAACAAAGGATCCAAACAGGAGTTACTGTGGGATGGTCAAGCAAATAGAAAACCAAGGGAGATGGGAGGAACCACCAAAGGAATAGGGGACTCAAGGAAAGTAATTCCCAAATGTTTCACAGACCCCCCTCCTATACATACATGGGTACCACTGCTTTAGATAAAGATCTCTGTTAAATCACCAAATACTCCCCAAAATAGAGGAAACACACAGATTCCCTGGAGAAATACCAGTTGAAGCCATGTCCACACTCAGAGCCTGCAAAACACATTCCCAAAAAATATACTCGAAAGCCTCTTCCAGAAAAAGTTCCCCAACACACTCACTGCAGAAGTAATGGAAGGAAAAATGGAGACTACTACACAGTATTATTTAAAAGTAAATTTTACCTAGAGAC
>RJWH01007248.1:14080-42627 GCA_004363575.1 Solenodon paradoxus | reverse complement strand
ATTTAGTTGTTCACATTGGTGGTTCCCCCAGCCCTGGGTCTTGAACCCTGGACCTTGGGATGTATGTGGGACGGCTCCCAGGTGAACTCGACTGCTAGGCCACCAGGGTGCACCCGAGATTGCTCCTTTAAAACTACATTTTCATTTCTTTTTCTCTCTTGTCTAAGTTGAATATGTTTGAACGCATGACATGGTGGAAATGTAAGGCGTCCAGTGTGTCACTCTGATATAGTGACGTATGTCAGATGACTACCTCGGATTCTTTTCATCACATCACATGATTCTAGTACAGTATTGTTGTCCGCACTTATTATAACACACGTGAGACCAGTATGGCTTCTTCACTACTCGTGGCAAGAAAACTTTTCATTTCTTTTGTAGAGCACCTGGTTCGAAATTCAGAAGATACTAAAGGACGAAAAACTTTCCTTCCTGTGTCCTTGCTGTGAGGCAGTTACTGGTAGCAGATTCTTGTGCCTCCTTTGACAGATACTCTGTGTATTTGCGCCGAGATAAAGATCTATACTCTTACGCTTTGTGCCACAGGTGGTGGCAGGCTCTGCCCACTGTACCTTGGTTCTTTTCACTGAACCAATCTTTAACATTACATTTTTTTATTTGTGTATTTTTATATAAACTTCAGAATCTGCTTGTTTATTTTAAAAAAGCAAGTCGATATTTATTTTGGGTAATTGCATTTTCTTTTTCAACAATCCTACAGTATAAGTGACCATTTTTTTCTTTTAGTGTACAGTTCCATGAATTTAACATATGTATGCATTTTTGTAACCACTGACACAAACAGTATGCAAGAGTTCTATTACCTTCCTAAAAAACCCTTCCTGCTCTCTCTTGTAGCCAGTGCTTCCTCCTGCTTCCCCCCTTCCCCCTAACCCTGACAGCAATGAGCTGTTCTTTAACACTATATTTATCTGTCTATGTATCTCTTTATCTAGTGTCTATGTGTCTTTTCAAGGATGCTACATAAATGGAAGTGTAACCTTTTGAGACTGGCTGATTTCATTAGTTTACTGCATTTGCAACTCGTCCATGTTGTGTGTGTGAGTAATTCTTTCTTATTTTTATTGCTGAGTCCTATCCCATTGCATGAATTTACTTACCACTGCCCCATCCACCTACTCATCCATTCATCGTGAAAGATGTTTGGGCTCTTTTCAATGTTTCACAGTCATGGGAATAGAACTGCTAGAATCTCTTCCCTGATAGGGTGATCTTTCTAAAGTGCAGACAGGTCATCTCACTTCCTTTTCTAGCAGCTTCAGTGGCTCCCCACATGCCTCAGAGATAGGCTGATCATATTTCCTTGAGACAAAAACAGGACATTGAGATTGCAAAAAACGCATGGGGTTATGTGCTGGTGACTAAGGGGAGGGGAGGAGGCGAAGCAATCCTAGCAGGAGCAGAGAAGCCAGACCAGCAACAATTATGTACTCTGTGATGGTGATAGGCGATCACGTAATAGTGACGTGTAGTCTGGTGGGACTTAATATAGACGGCCTGGGCTGGTGCAAGGAATTTTGGCACCTTAGGCGAAAACCAAATCTGGCATCCCTCTAAGCCCCATTCAAAACACAAGCTGCTTTAACCATCAAAGTGCTGGAAATGCTAAATAGCCCCCACAGTGCCTGAGATAGCCCCCCATAGTACTTATCTGCATCTCAACCACTGTGAGGTGTTCTGTTTCCTTTGAAGAAACAGACACACGCTGGGTGAGGGGAAATTCTCTTCCCACTGGTCCTCTTTCTTCACAGGGGCCAGGAACAGCAGTAGTGGCCTTGGTCCACCTTAGGAAATATGAAAAAAATGGTAATGGTAGTAAGGTCAGCCTATTCAGGGATAAAGACTAACTTCTTTTTGGATAGAGTCCCTTCCCAACTGTTGATGTCACTGCCTCATCTCCAACCCCATCATATAGATGTACTCTGGTAGCACCATTTCTGCTAGAGTCCTTTTAGGCCCATCCCTTTTGTATCCACCGGGGTCTTGTCTGAACAGGTGGCACACCCCAGTTAGGATAATGCGAGGAGGGTTTCTGTACAAAAGGACTGATTATAAAGCTGAGGTAAGACCTAAGGGACCTACAAGGGAGTGTTCAGGAACCCAGCAGAGGCCCCCCCCCCTGTTACCACCCCTAGGCTGATGGAACCGGGGAGGGAAAGTCTCACAAGACTCTGGAAGGAGAGAGATGTGTGCAGTCGGCTCCTTGGGAGGAGGCACCACAGACTCAAAGCGGCCTTGCAGGGAGGGGGCTGAGAGAGCATCCTGCACTCATTCTCCTTCCCTCCAGCCTCCTGTTGAGGCTCTTAGTTGGGAAAATCCAACTAGAAGTCAGAGGGCAAAGAGCCTTGTTGAAGTGGACCATGGGGCTGCCTCCTGGCCGGGAGAACAGAATGGAGGCGGGAGTGGGAAGGACACCCAGCTCACCTTCTGGGGTGCTGTTCTATTTTTCTGTCGTTTATGTCTCCCTCGGGATTTTCGCAAATGCTTTCTCATTCTTCACAACCGCGTTCTAAATATCACCATCGCCCCTACTCTTGGGAGCAGCACTGACTACCTCTCCCCGTCCCACATCGTTCATGGTCTCACCAAGCGGGGAGCATGGGCTGAAGAAGCCCGTGTGTCCCTGCTCTGCTCACGCCTCATCGGAGAGCTAGGTGCTCAAGATGCCCTGGGAGTGTTCGCCCACGCCTGCTCCTGCTCCTTTCCCCAGAGTGCCCTCAGCAGGAGAGCGACATCGCCTTCTTGATCGATGGGTCTGGTAGCATCATCCCAGAAGACTTCCGGAGGATGAAGGATTTTGTCTCAACTGTGATGAAGCAATTTGAAAAGTCCAAAACCTTGGTGAGGGCCACGGGCAGGGTAGGGACAGCCCAGGTCAGGTTGGCAAGTCCGTGGCTGCCAGGTCGCCACTCCCCATCTGACTTTATCTGAAGATGTTGCCAAATTCCCAGTTGACCTCGTCTTTCTCTTAGGATTCTCTCTCCTGCTTGGTCTGGACGCAGCCTCCGCGTTCTGCCGGCCCTTGGTCAAGCCGGCAGCGCTGGCTGGTTGACAGAGATTGGCCTGGGCCGTGGAGCCATGTGTTATCTCTGGGAGTGGGAGCTGAGGCAGGAGGGCTGCGGGGAAGAGAAGGGAGAGAAGAAGCACCTTCTCCAGGGTAATGCTGGGTGCCTGTCCCCAGTTCTCTTTGATGCAGTACTCGCAAGATTTCCAGATTCATTTCACCTTCAGCGAGTTCAAGCGTAACCCTAACCCGGTATCTCTGGTGACACCAATAAGACAACTGTTTGGAAGGACGCACACTGCCACGGGAATCCGCAAAGTCGTGTAAGCGCCTCCCTCTTTGCTCAGGAATGGGGAGGACGTGGCATTCTCACCTCGGAAGGGCGAGGAGTGTTCAGACAGGTTGTGGTAGAGGGTATTTCTGTGGCAGGAAGAGCACGAGTGAAACTGCGCAGTAGGCCGAGTGGTCTGTCCCCGGACAGACACGCAGTGAGAAAAGGGAAGAGGCGAGGGGTCGACGCGAGGGAAAGGTGGCTGGAGGAAGGCTGGAAACATCAGCTGAGACCAGGTCGCTACATACCAGTGGGGATTCCTGCAAGATTTTAGGGCAGGGAGAGACAGGACCACGTCTTGTTTCAGAAAATTTACTTTGTTTGCTGTGTGTGTGCAGAAGTGACGGGGGCGGGTGGTGGTGGTTGGAACAAAAAGGCAGGAAGATGAACAAGAGAGCGGTTGCCTGAAACCAGGAGAGACCTAATGAGGACCCCACTCGGTGGCTGAGCTTTTTTTAGTTTAATAGGAATAGTACTCAGCTAAACAGAACCAACCTACGCAAAAGCATTTGAAGGCTTCCTTTTCGAAGGCCACCCTTCTGCCTCATCTGTCACCTTTCCAGGTCTCTGGCTGTGTTCCCCAGGCTCCTCCTGGACAGAGCGCAGCTGCAGCTGTGATGTGATGGTTCCCTCCCCAGCATTACAAGTGTCTCTGTCTGCTGACACTTGACTTTGTCCTTCCTCTTTCCTGAATAGAAGAGAACTGTTTCACAGCAGGAATGGAGCCCGGGAGAATGCCCTTAAGATCCTAGTTGTCATCACAGATGGGGAAAAGTATGGCGATCCCTTGAAGTATGAGGATGTCATTCCTGAGGCAAACAGAAAGAAGGTCATTCGCTATGTCATCGGGGTAGGCATTATGGCTCTCTGACGTGGCACCTCGGTGGAGGGTTTCTGTGTGGGTGCACCTTGCCTTCAATTTGCAAATATGGGCGAAATCAAAGTGGGACAAGGATCACTGCTAGTCCACATGCACATCAGCTCACTCTTCTCACAATGATGCTGTATAACAAAAGATTCCAAAATGTACGGAGCATGCAGGGGAGCCGGGCAATTGTTCTGATCTCTGTAGAGTTTACTCCTGCCTCTTAATTGTAGGGGGGCGGGGGCAGCTCTGCTGATCTTGGCGGCCTCTGTTTCTGAGGGTTGCCAGCTCTGTATGTCCGCTGAATGCGAGTAGCTGGAACAGCAGGGTTGGCGCCTCTGTTCCCTGTGACTCAGCCTCCTCTGTGATAGTCTGGGTGTGTCCTCATGGCATAGGCCGAGGAGTAAAAGAGCAAGTGGAATTTTGGCAAGCACATGTTCAAGCCTCTGTATTGTTTAATCATATCCATGGGTAAAACCAAACACATGATTAAGCCCAGAGATTGGGAAAGATTACTCAGCCAAGATTAGGAGGGCAAAATTTGGAGGAAAGATCTTAGATGCAAGAAGAGGAAAAGGTTTAGAATCTGTGTAACCAAGTTACCACGGTACCTCGTGTGACATAAAAAATGGGTCAGCAGGGGTGCATGGCTTGGCAAGTAGAAAACACCTCCAGAAAAATAAAAAGATTCTCTTTCTTCTGGGGAGAGGTCAGTCCTATATCAGGAGGCAGGGCACAGCAAATGGAGCAAAGACTAGATTTCAGCCCTTGTTAGCCTCCTTGACTGAATGCCTTGTGCAGTGTACAACCTGCTCTCCGGTACTAGGCAGACTCCAGAGGCCTTCTGACCTTCCCTTATTGAACAGATATTGTTTCAGATTCTTTTTCTGCAGAATTTTCTTTGCTGAATAAGACTGCTATCCCTGGATTGTTTCTGCTTTAACCTCTGTTCCTTGTAACAGGTGGGAGATGCCTTCAGCAATGAGAATTCCCGCCAAGAGCTTGATACCATTGCAAGCCAACCCTCTCAGGATCACGTGTTTCGGGTGAATAACTTTGAAGCTTTGAAGACCATCCAGAACCAGCTTCAGGAAAAGATCTTTGCGATCGAGGGTGAGCTAAGGGTCTCTAATCCTAGAGCAGCTCTAGAAGTGGCCCCTTAAAATAAAACATGTATTCTTTTCTGGAAACTAGACCCTCTTAACCGTTGATATCCCAACTCAACATTGACTCTCTTTCCACTTAAGCCACTTGCCAGAAACTCTGGCCTCATTTGGTCAATTCCTTTGAAATGGAATTATCTAGACTTTCAGTTTGGCTAGTCATTGCTATAGGCTAAAACATTGGAGAGTAGGGAAACTAAATCCCACAGTATTTTCTTCCCCCGAAATTCGGATGTGTTGCCACCATTTGTCAGTCTGGTTCACGCCTCTCCTCCCCATGTCTAGAAGCATGCCTGCCGCATAGAGAGTGCTTTCCAAGTGTGTGCTTAATAAAATAATTTAAAAATGGGGGGAGGGCTGCTATACAGTCTGGATTTATGGCTTCTCTTTAAAAACTGGAAGATTATGGTGCTTTGAGGCCCACACTCCCACTTAGCAAAAAGTGGTTGGAGCCAAAGTTCACTGTTACTTTCAAAAGGGCCTATGTTTTCTAGTTCCACACGGCTTCCAGCGGAGCCTGCTTATGTCTGGCCTCCGCAGCCTTCGCATTCTATCCCCAGTTCTAGGTGCTTCTGTTTTCCTCACTGCAGGAAATTCTCCTCCTCACAGGCACTCAGACAGGAAGTTCCAGCTCCTTTGAGACTGAGATGTCTCAGGAAGGCTTCAGTGCCGCCATCCTCTCCGTGAGTGGTCTTTCCTTAAATCGGGGTGGGCAAGAAGAGGGAGGAGGGCAGAGGCCTGGGGGCTCTTTTTTCCCTTTTCTTCATTGAAAGGCACCTCTCTGATGGTCAGCAGTGGTCCCTTCTCCCTTCCTTGTCAACCCTGCTATTTTTTAAAAAAACAAATTGATGACACGCCCTGGTGGAGTAGCGGTTAGGTTCATCGCCTCTGAAGAACACAGGTAGCATACCCTTGGGTTTGAGTCCCGGGCCCAGGGACAAACAACCAGTGTGAACAGCTAAGTGGAGATAAAATAAAATTGCTTTTTTCTCCTCTGCCTTCCTGCCTGCCTGCTACTTGCTTCATTCCCAACAGAATCTTTCCTTAAAAAAAAAAAGGAGGAATTGATATATAACATTTTATTAGCTTCAGGTGTACAGCATAGTGACTTGATCCATGTATATCTGTGAACTGATCATTCTAAGATGTTAACATTCATTTTCACACACACCTACTTTTTTTTTTTCTTGTGATGAGAACTTTTAAAATCTGCTCTCTTAGCAACTTTGAAATATACAATATAGTATTTTTAACCACACGGTACCTTATCTCTAGAACTTCTTTCTAAGAAGAGAGCGGAGGAAGAAGCATTTATTGTTTTATTTTTATTTAATTGTTCACACTGGTTGTGTTCCCCCGGACCCGGGACTTGAGTGCTGGGCTTTGTGGCTCGCACACCTTGGAGGTGATTGACCAAACCATTATTCCACCAGGGTGAGCCCTTATTTATTTTCTAACTGGAAATGTTCATCTTTGGATCACCTTCACTAATTTTTTTCTCCCTTTCTATAACTGCCAGTCTGTTCTCTGTATCTTTGAGCTTCATTTGTAATGCTCGTTCCTTTTTTAAAGATCCCACAGATAAGTGAGGTCATGCAGCCTTTGTCTTTCTCGATACCTTAGCACAAAGTCCTCAAGTTCTATCCATGTGGTTGCAAATGGCTGGTCTTCCTTTGTATGACCCAATGCTGTCCCATTGTGTGTGTATCCTCTTTACTTATCTGTCCACGGGCACTTCATTATTTCCATGGCTGGCAATCATAAATGATGCTGTCATGAACACGGGGTGCCTATATCTTTTTGAGTATTTTTCTTGCCTTTTGAGAAATACCCAGAAGTGGAATTGCTCTACCATACAGTAGTCCTGTTTTCATAATGTCGAGGACCCTTTATGCTGTTTACCTAGTCACTGCACCAATTTACATTCCACCAACAGTGTACAACAGTTCCTTTTTCTCCTCAACCTTTCAACGTTACTTTATTTTTTATAAAAAAAAATGTTTTTTAACAGAAAGGTGCAGGTAGGGATGAAGATAAATAGGAAGGCAAGTAGGAAGAGAGAGGAGGAAGAAGCCTTTTAATTTATTTTTATTTAGTTGTTCTCCCGTGATTGTTTCACACACACACCTCGCCCCCACCCTCCCGCCCCCTGGCCCTAGTCAGACATTTGAGTGTGTGGCCTGTGCTCCTTCGGAGGCATTGGACCTAACCTCTGCTCCACCAGGGCGTGACTTTTATTGAAAAAAAATTTATAGTAGCCATTCTAACAAGTGTGAAGTGATATCTCGTGGTTTTGATTTACTTGCCTGATGATTAATGATATTGTTCAAGTACATCTTGACCACTTGTACTATTTGGAAAAAATGTCTATACACATCCTTGGCCCATTTTTCAATCAGATTTTTTTTTTTTTTTTTTTTGCTATTGAATTATATGAGATTTTATGCCTTTTGGATATTAACCCCTTATCGGATACATTATTTGCAAATATTTTCTCCCATTTCATAGGTTGCCTTTTCTTTTTGTTGACGGCTCCCGTAACAGTGGGGAACTCAAGTTGGATGCAGTCTTATTTATTATTTTTGCTCTTGTTGCCTTTGCTTTTTGTATAAAAAAGAGTCACTAAGACCAAGGTTAGGTAGTTTACCACCTGTGTTTTTCTTGTTGGTGTTTTATGATTTTTGGACCTGTGTTCAAGTCTTTAATCCATTTTGAATTGACTTTTGTGAGTGATGTAAGATAGTGTTTCTTTCTTTTGCCTGTGACTGTCCATTTTGCCCAACACTTTTATTTGAAAAGACTGTCCTTTCCTCATTGTATATTCTTGACTCCTTTGTCATAAATTAATCAACCATATATGTGTGAGTTTATTTTGGGTTCTCTCTATTCCGTTTCATTGATCTATGTGTCTGTTTTTATGCCAACGCCAGACTGTTTTGATTCCTGTAGTCTTGCAGTATTGTTTAAAATCTGGAAACATAATTCCGGTATTATTTTTCAAGGTAACTTTGGTTACTTCGGGTCTTTTTTGATTCCGTACGAATTTTAGGATTGTACATTCTATTTCTATGAAGAATGTTTTTGAAATTTTGATAGAGTTTGCTTTTAAGCTATAGATTGCTCAGTCCGGTGCTGTTCTCTTTCCAGAATCGTGCCTTGCTGGGTGCTGTTGGAAGCTTTGACTGGGCTGGTGGAGCCTTTCTGTATACATCAAAGGATACATTCACTATCATCAACACTACCAGGGTAGATTCGGACATGAACGATGCTTACCTGGGTACGTGGGAATGGCGGGTGCCTCTAAGGAGGAGTCAGGAGGTGGCTGAATACCAAGCAGTATAAGTGTCATTGGGTCTTTTTTAGGTCCTTTGGAGAACTTGAAGCACACACTTCAAAAATTTTTATTTTAAGTGAACAGAGGGAAATTCAGTGCAGGGCTCCATTACCCTAATCTCTCGAATTGTTCCTTCTCAAGGGCTCCTCCTGCGGGGGGGCGGGCGGGGTCTGTGAAGGAAAGCACTTCTCTGAGATCACTTCTTCAGGTTATGCTGTTGAAGTCGTCTTGCGGAACCGAGTGCAAAACCTGGTTCTGGGGGCACCTCGCTATCAGCACACTGGCCTGGCGGTGATGTTCAAACAAGATGCTGGTACCTGGGAGGCCAGCTCTTCCATCGAGGGCAGCCAGGTGAGTGGGAGCGCGTGGGGCGTGAATGTGAGGCAGAAGCATCCTGGGGCTGAGAGATTCGGGCATGGGCACTGCTGCTGCTGCTGCTGCCTGGTGTGTGTGTGTGGCCGAGTTTTGTGAACAAACCTTCAGGAGGTTTGGAACTGGAAAGTCATCGGGTTAGCTTCCACCTGAGATGGTTGTGTCCTTGTTTTTCTAACAACAGAAGCAGCACTTTACCTGTAAGAGTTCCCCAGGAGCGTGCATGTTCCCAGAGCTGGTCTCTGGCCCATACCTAACCCTTACTACCTATTAGGTAATCAAATTTTGAAGCAATTACTCCTGTTGATAAATAACTACTTGCTCCAAGATGCTCCCCTACCCCCATACACATGCGTTCCGTCCCCTTCACTAGACCGCTTTGACCTTTTCCAAGATCCAGCCACTCTGAGGTCAGCAGGACACCTCAGGGGACCTCTAGACCTTGTACCAGTAGTTTGGAGTAATATTTTGAGTATCACCCTTACAAAAGCAATGTGGTTGCATCTACTATGGTATGTGAGGCAAAAATATCTAGTTGAAAGCATCCTTGTCCCACCCTTGTTCCCCCTGTACCCCTGCAAAACTCAGGTGGCTAAGGCACAGGCTATAAAAGCTGTGGACCTGGGTTCAAGACCCGTGACCAGGGGGGCAAAAACAATGACAATAAACAAACAACACAACAAAAACCAGAACCATCCATGGAAATTAGACTACACCTATGATATAGTCTTGTATTTCAGTGTATGTCATTTTCACAGAAATTCTCTTTGGGTTGCTGTTGATCCATCATATGTGGATGAAACCAGTTTGCTCTGATACCTAGAGAGGTTGTCATAATTCCTTGTCCATTTCTTCCTAGGGTCTTTCCATAGGTTTAGCAATACATACTGACCATGTAAGTGGTGAGCAAAATATGAAGAGGATTCCAGAAGTCAAGTGTAGATATGATGCTACTTTTCTGTTTTGTGTGTGTGGTTCAAGATCATGGGGAGGAAGACTGGCTGGTCAATACCCTGCCACGTGCTGCCATTACATATACAGATTGTCATCAGATGTGATAAATACTTTAACTGTGACAATCTGGGTGTTATGAGAGCAAATGTGAGGACACACACAGGGCATTAAGGAGGGCTTCCTGGAGAAAGAGACAGCTAAGGTGGAAGAACTGGAGAAGTGAAGAGTGGGGCAAAAATAAAGGTCCTGGAGGAAAGCTCATGAGACCATATTCAGATTTTGTGGGCAGGGGCCTGGAGCAGTGTATAGAAGAAAATACTGGGAAGAAGGGAGAGAAGCACATTCATCTCAAATATGTCTACTTCCTCCATTTTTATGGCCATTAAACTGGTCCAGGCCATCATCATCGCTGCTGTACACCTAGCAGTACCTTCTCCACTGGTCTCCTAAAGTCTTTTGCTGTCTCCTTCCCATCCCCAGAGGGAAGATCAGCTTTCCAAATGAGAGACTATTGATTTCAGTCTTTATTGTATGACCTTTAGTTGACTAAAGACCACTACCCAGTAAGGATGTCAAAATCTTCAACAAAATGCTAGCAAATGGAATCTAGCAATCTAAGAAAGGATAATATATGACAACCAAGCATGATTTATCTCAGAATAGCCAAAATAATCTTGAAAAAGAATGAAGTTGGAGGACTCCTGCTTCTCAAGACTACGGTCATCAAGACAGTGTATTGCTGGCATAAGGGTGACCCTATAGATCAAATGGAATAGAACTGACCCTTCAGAAATAATCCCATACGTATGTGCCCAGTTGGTTTTTAGAAAAGCATGTCAAGTTCAACTGGAAAAAATAGTCTATGTGACAAATGATGCTGGGACAACTGAATATCCACATGTAAAAGAATATGCTTGGACCCTACCTCACAATATTCAAGCATTAACTCAAAATGGGTCAAAGACCCAAATGTAAAAACTGAATTTATAAATAGGCTGACCATATTTTCCTTGAGCCACAAATGGGATATTGGAATAGCAAAAACGGGACAGGGTTATATGCTGGCAACTAAAAGGAGGGGAGAAAGCAGAGCAATCTGAGCAGGAGCAGAGCAGCCAGACCAGAATTAAGTAAGTCCTGTGTTATGCTGATGGGTGATCACATAGTGAGGACGTGTGGTTCGGCAGGACTTCATACGAACAGCCAGGGCCAGTGCAAGGAACTTTGGTACCTTAGACGAAAACCAAAGTTGGCACCCCTATATGCCCTGCTCTAAATGTCCTGCCTAAAATACATGCTGCTTTAACCATCCCAGTGCCAGATATGCCTAATAGCCCATACAGTGCCCGAGATAACCCCCTTACTACTTACCCATGGCTCAGTCATGCTGCAGTGTTCTATTCCCTTTGAAGAAACACGTGTGTGGAGTGGTGGGGAATCCTCTTTCTGCACAGCTCCTATTTCCTCACGGGGCCAAGAACAGCAGTAGGAGATGCATCCTGCCATAGTCAGCGCCGGCTGACTAAAGGGCCCATCTTTAAGGTGGGAAAAAACAGGCAGCTGTTTTTGGGCCCCCTCAACAGTCTGGACCCAGGACAACTCAACTACCCTTTTTACCCAAAGTTAAAGATGGCCCTGGTTTATTAAAAAATGGGACAAAATTGATATTTGTATCAAAATGATGGAATGGTCTGGAAATACGAAAACAATAGGTACTGTCCCACTTAAAATGGAACATATTGTCAGCCTAATTATAAACCTCTTGGAAGGAGTCATAGGTGAAGTTTTGTAACCTTGACTTTGGCAATGATTTCTTAGATAATGAGGCTAAAAGTGTAAGCAACTAAATGAAAGTGGACAAACTTGACTTTGTCTATTTTTAATCAAATAGAAATCTTTTGAGTGTCAAAGGACACTTACTAGAAAAATGAAAAGAACAGAAGAAACTGTTTCTAAACCGTGTAACTGATAATAGTTTGATATTTAGAATATGGAAAGAACTTTTAAAATTCAGCAATAAAAAGACAAGAACCCTAATTTGAAGTGAGCAAAGGATTTAGATATTTCCGCAGAGGAGATATACAGATGTCCGATAGACACATGAAAAGATGCTGAATTGTTAGTCATTAGGAAAACGCAAATCAACACCACAACAGAGATACCACTAGAATAGTTATTAAAAAATAAAACCAACAAAGTGATGTTGAGGATGTAGAGAAATCGGAACCCTCATATATTGTTGGTGAGAATGTAAAATACAGCCCTTTTGGAACACAGTTTAGCAGTTCCTCAAAAAGTTATAGATTTACCGTAAGATCTAGAAATTATACTCCCAGGTGTATCTCCCCACATCCCAGGTGAAAGTGGGTGCTCGTACAAAAATTTCTATGTGAATGCTCCTAGCAGCATTATTCATAATAGACAAAAGATAGTAAGTCTAAATGTCCCATCAATTTATGAATAAACAAAATTGGTAAATCTGCATAATGGAGTACTATTCAGCCATTAAAGAAGGAAGTGTTGATATATACACCAACAAGAATAAGTCTTGAAAACGTTATGCTAAGTGAAAACAGCCAGTCACGAAAGGCCATATGTTGTATGATTCATCTATCTGAAATATCTACATTAGACCAACATATAGATCCAGAATGCAGATCGGTGGCTGAGGAATAAAGGTGGTGGGGGTGGAGTGAGGATTTGGGGGTGACTGCCTATAGAGAGCATTTTTCTGGGCTGATGGAAGTGTTCTGGAATAGTGGTGATGGTTATGCGGACATTGTGAAGACATTAAAAACTGCTGTTTTATACTTTAAAATAGTTAATTTTATCTTAATTTAATAAAGCTATTCTGAAAAAAGCAATCTAAGTAATTCACAACAGTACTCTAGAAAGGAAAAAACATAACAATCTTAATAGATACAAAAAAAGAATTAGACTATAACATCCTTTCTTAATGTGTAGTTCTCAGCAAACTAGGAATTAGTGGAAACTTACTCAGCTTGAGAAAGCATTTACAAAAACAATCTACAGCTAGCATCATACTTAAAAGTAAAATAGATCACTTTTCTCATAAAATTAGAAACATGGCTAGAATATCTATTTTTGCCAGTCCTTTTCAACTTCATACTAGAAGAGGTAGCCAGTGAAATAAGGCAAGAAAAAGAAGGAAAAAAAAAAAAAAAGCTTAGCAGAAAGGAAAAAATAAAAAAGTCTCTGTCTAGACCACAGCAGTGGTTATATAAGTTGATGTTTGTCAGAACTCATGAAACTGTACAACAAAAATGTTGAATTCTGTTTTGTGAAAATTGTGTAATTTACCCCTAATAAGCTTGACATAAAAACAACCAAAAAAAGTATTGACTTTAGAATGATGTTTAAATGCCTTTATTGGGCTATCAGTGAGTCTCCCTCCATGGTAGGTAGGGCTGAAATTAGATTGCAGTAACTTAACATTCCTTCCTAGAACTTGCCTCAGTTCGAAGGCTCCATGTTTATCTATTTCTATTTCTCTCTGCTCCATCTACTGCATGAGAGCCCTAGGAAGCACTGTGTCTCCACCACTCACTTCCTGCTCAGCAAATAGCAAACCCTTGTTTGTTGAGTGAACAAATGAATGAATGAATGATTATATGGATGAATCCTGTGGGTGAATTCTACTTGTTGACATTGAGCATACATCTAAAATCCTTTTAAAAGGAAATCATTATTTCTCAATATCACACTCAAATTCCTAATGCAAAAAAAAAAATTCCTATAGCAATAGTAAAAATCCAAGTCAGCTGATTTATTATTAGTGAGTGCCAATCTTGATTTTTTTTTTGTCCCCATAAAGTGTTCCAATATTTTGAAAGGATATCCTGTCTGCTTTCCCAGGATTCCTGTGTATTTTCCAATCCAACTTCTTTATTACCTTCGCCATCTCTCTGGAACATCATTTGAGGCAGATCCTTACTGGTGCCGATTAACTCTATACTGTGCTCTCCCTTGGACAACACATTGACACAGAATTTCTCACGAATCAGAGAGGATCACATCCACTCCAAAGGGCTTTACCCAGGCATGACTTTTCTTCAAGGAAGAAAACTTCCACACTCTCCTTTTGGTGGGAAGAAGTATGATTGAAGCCTCGTCTCTTTCAGATCGGCTCCTACTTCGGGGCCTCCCTCTGCTCCGTGGATGTGAATAGAGATGGCATCTCTGACCTGATCCTCATTGGGGCCCCCCATTACTATGAGCAGACCCGGGGGGGTCAGGTGTCTGTGTGCCCCTTGCCTCGCGGGGTGAGTGACTGGTGGGATCTGGGCTGTGTGGGTTCAGGGTGTGGGGTTGAAGGGATTGTCTAGGTTGGGGCCTGACACTGCTTTTGTCCATAAGAGGGCCAGGTGGCAGTGTGGGGCCATTCTCCGTGGGGAGCAAGGCCACCCCTGGAGCCGCTTTGGGGCAGCCCTGACCATGCTGGGAGACGTGAATGGGGACAAGCTGACAGATGTGGCCATCGGGGCCCCAGGAGAGCAGGACAACCGGGGTGCTGTCTACCTGTTTCATGGAACCTTAGAACTGGACATCAACCCTTCCCACAGCCAGGTGAGACTGGGTCACTGTCCCTGTCATACAATAACCTCTTTACTAATCTGTCCTCTTCTAAGCCAACATTTCCCACATCTGCCAGGATCCTGCAAAGTTCTCCCAGTGCTCCTTTTCAGAACTTTCAGGAAGAACACACCCTTCACAGAAACCTCAAAGTCTCCTCACTTCTAGAGGACTGCTCCTCACAGCGACAGCAGATGCATGGGGACACCCTCAGCCCCACATTACAGACGAGGGGACTAGGCTCAGAGGTAGTAATGGCAGCCCAGAAGTGCTGAGTTGTGGATGTCTTCCTTCTGAATCTCAGTCCTGGTAGGGGGACCAATGGTCCTGGTTCTCTTAGCTCTGTTCATCCCAGGAAATCCCTGTGGTTGGTCAGGGGCTTCAGTCTCAGAAAGGTCCTATGCTTTGTCAAGTGCTCTTCTCTTACCTTCTTGAAATTAATAATAATTTTTGAGCAGGAGTTTCCTTTATTTTATTTATTTATTTTTTTCGCACTGGGTCCTGCAAGTTATGTAGTTCATCTTGATAGCTGGTCACATGAAATCCTGGTCACTACAACTGGTTTCCTCTCTCAGATGAATAGACCTCACAGAACAATCACAAGCAAAGAAATTGAAGAGGTAATCAAGTCTCCATGAAAATGAAGGACTAGGAACAGGTGGCTTTTCCAATGAGTTTCACTAAACTTTTAGAGAAGAGTCAATACTTTTTCTTCTCAAAGTCTTCCAAACTATTGAAGAAGAGGTAACACTGCCAAACACTCTCTTTGAGGACAGCATTACACTGATACCAAAAGCTGACATACAGGTCACCAAGAAAGAAGACTACAGACCAGCACGTCTAATGAACATAGATGAATAATTCTAATAGACCTTTTTTTTAAAATGGGGTTTTGTACTTTATAGCGTCTTTTAGTATTTTTTGTAGAACTGGCTTTGTGGTGATAAATTCCTTTGACTTTTGCTTATTGGAAAAGTTTTTCTTTCTTTCTTTCTTTCTTTTTTTTTTTTTTTTTATCATTCCTGAAGTTCTGAATGATAATCTCGCAGGGTATAACATCCTAGGTTGAAGATTATTTTCTTTCGGCCTTTTGACTATCATGCCCTTCCCTTCTGGTTTGTAGCATTTCAGTTGAGAAAATTGCAGGCAATCTTATGGGGACTTCTTTTTATGTGACTCATTTTTCTCTGGATGCTTTTAAGATTCTTATTTTTGTCTTGTATTTTTGATGTTTTGATGACAGTGTATCTAGGTGTGTATCTGCTTGAATTTCTTTTATTAGGGACTCTGAGTTTTCTGGGTCTGGAGGCTTGCTTCATTCTTCAGGTTAGGGAAGTTATCAGCTATTATTTCTTCAAATACAGTTTCTGCACCCTTTTCTCTCTCTTCTTCTTCTGGTATCCCTATAATGTGAATGTTTCTTTTAATGTTATCCCATAGGCCTTGAATACTATCTTCATTTCCTTGCATTCTTTTCTCTCTTTGCTGGTTTGCTTGAGTGCATTCCTCTGCCCTATCTTCTAGCTCACTGATTGTATCGGAGGCTTCATCTATCCTGTTCTTGAGTCCCTCTATCTTGAATTCTTTAGGTCAGCTATTGTTTTTTATTTCTTTGACATCTGTTTTGAGCTGCTTCATTTCTTATCTCTTTTTTGTTGTTCTCTTTTTCTTCCTCTGTTGTCTTCTTGATTTCCATGAGTATGTTTATCACTGTTGACATAAGTTCATACTCAGGTAGTTTACAGATATCTGTTGTATTCAGATTTTCCCTTGGGTTTTTGTTTGGATCCATCAGTTCACATATATTTCTCTGTATCTTTTGCTCTGTTTGGCATTCTGTTTATGATTCTGTGGATTAGGTTCACCTGCAGTGATGACCTTGTGTGGCGTATTGACTTGCAGCAAGTAAGCCTGGATCTTGATTTGGACACTGGGATTTCTTGAGTTTTGTGGTGTCACCACTAGTTGGATTTGTTGATGTTCTTATGTGGGCTCTCTGTTGCTTCCCGAAAGTTCAGTCTATGGGGTGGAGTTTGTGTGGGGGATGCAGGGCCTTCGTCCAGCATCCCAGCTCCCAACCACAAAGGACCATCTTGTTGTTGGCCCACAATTTGGCAATCAGACTGCAGTTTCACCTACACCCACAAGGTGGTGCTAGTGGGTAGCATAGATGGTTTCTCCCTCTGGAAGACTCTTTCTTTAAGCCTGAGAGTGGGATTTTCCGTGGGCGGGTTCTGCAGCTGTGAGGCAATATGGTGGGGTTGGGCAATCCCTCTAGCTTCCTTTTGGTTCTGGCAGCACCCAGGGTAGTTTTCTCTCTGTCCTCCCTTTGAAATCACAGGGGCACTGGCGCCTCTTCCGCCCTGTGCCTAGACCCTCTCCCCTGGCTCTCTGTCCCGGTCCCACTGGGTAGGCTCTCTGCTGCTTTTGAGATTAGTGGGAGGGCCAGTTCTTCCCGCAGTTTCACTCCCTCCAACGCAGCCGGAATCCTAAATCTGAGTGCAGTGTAGGTCTGAAACTGGACATTTCACCCATCTTTTTTTTTTTTTTTTGGTCACAATTGCTGCTGTGTCTCTATAGCCTCTCTCCCTGCTTTTCCTGTGATCCTGAAAAATAGGTAAATTTCTGTTTGCTCTGTGAGGAGGACATGAGTCTCAGTCTGACCAGGTGGTTGTCATCTTGGCTCAGTAGAGTTTTTTCAACATTTTTTGAAAATTTTCAGATTTACAGCAAAATTGAAAGAAATGTATCTTGAACATCTTAGACTTTCCAATGCCCATTTATAGGTTTCACCACAATATCCATCCTTTTATTCGTCCTTTTCTTACCCATCCATCTGTCCATTTCATTTATTTTAATTGCACCTCAAAGTAAGTTGCAACATCAGTCCTCCTGCCCCTAAATACTTCCCCATGTATACCACTAGCTATAATTCAGTATTTGCTTATTGCTACTTTCATGATAAAATTTACAGGCAGGAATTTGAAGCACAAATCTTCAGGCATTCAGTACATTTTGACAAATGTATTCACCTGGGTAGCCCATACTTTTATCAAGATACAGAACATCATCAGTATTCCAGAAAGTTCCTTCTTGCCTTTTGCCAATTTCTAGCCCCACTCCATCCCAGAGGAAGCTACTGATCTGATAACTTCCTACCATAGATTAATTAGTTTTGTCCATTTTAGCACTTCATGTAAGTGGAATAATGCACCGTGTAGGTCTCGTTATTTTTAACATATTCTTTCGTTGTAGCCAGTGCTAAGAACCCCTGCCTTACTCACTTCTCATTGAATCATAAAGCCTCTCTCCACAAGTCTCGAGTATTATAATCAGTGCCTTCTTTACACTGGTACCTGTTGTTTCTCTGTGTAAATGGGATTTGAAGGCTCTATTTTTATTGCAAGAGCTTTACAAGAGCAATACAAGATTCATGTATGCATCTGTAAATCTAAAATAAACAGTGGAAACTGGAGCTCCCTTACCTTAACTGCACCATAACGCAGCCTGCAAAGGAAAACAAGGATAAAGGGAAGGCACTTCATATGTAAACACACGCACACGCACACACACACCACCTTTGGAAATACCAACAAGTGTAGAGAGGTTCACATGGCCCTCTTGTTCTACTGTCTGCATTTTTGTCACGTTCTCCTTCTGACCGGGCTTAGTGGTGGTCAGTGTTTGGACCAGCAGACATGCGGTGGAGCTCTCAACAACCACGTTATTCGTAACTTCAAGACAAAACTTCCTCCCCAAAATACAGTAACTTTTTTAAAGACAGTTTTAGGTATAATGTAAGTGCAGTAAACACACAAGTCTTAAGTGATGAATTCTCACATATTTCTGAACCCAAGTCACCATCTCCTAGGTTAGGACACAGCACATTTCCAAGCACCTCTTTCTTTCCTTCAGCTACGGTAAAATATATGCGACGGCATTTGCCATCTTAACTGTTTTTAAGTGCACACCTCAGGGCGTTCAGAACATGACAAAATCCCTTAAATCTTTTCTTTTCATCTATTATTTGACTGTTATTCTTTTAAAGTTACTCTTTCACACTGATTTAAGAATTGAAATCATTTTTATGGGCTCATTAGAGAAATCAACATTTTACACGTCCACATTGTGATTTTTACTTCACTTAAGGAAAACACCTTCCAATGACGATTCTCCAAATTTCCAGTGACATGATTATTTGGTGATATATGTGGTCTCACACACACACACACACACACACACATAATATATACATATACATTATAATATATGTAATTATAATATATATAATATACATATATATTACATATATATAATTTTAGGTCGATTGATAACAATGTTTGCATTATCCCGACCATATCAAAATGGTTCAGTTGAGTCAAATAGTACATTAGGTCACTTTTTTCCTGTAAACTTTTTTTGTGTTCCCTGAAAACCCAGGTCATGAATGGAAACTGGGTATCATCTCAAGGCAGGGGTTGGAATCGGTGCCCTAATTCCTTGAGGAACGGTGGAAGATGAGACTTGATTGGAGCCCAGACAACCTCTCCTTGGGTCACCCTGGGTGACTGAGTTATATTTCCCTTTCTCTCCCACCCCTTCTCCCCATCAGAGGATCACAGGCGCCCAGCTCAACTCCAGGCTTCAGTATTTTGGGCAGTCACTGAGTGGAGGCCAGGACCTCACCATGGATGGGATGACAGACCTGGCCGTTGGGGCCCAGGGGTATGTGCTGCTGCTCAGGTGAGGACCTCTTAGAGCACACCTGATATCTTCCTTTTAAGCACTGACTTTGCTGTGTGGAGGACCCTGAAGTTCCTGTGGTGTCCCCTCAGGTCCCAGCCGGTGCTGATCGTTGAAGCAGCCATGGAGTTCACACCCCGGGAAGTGGCAAGGAGTGTGTTTGAATGCCACAGACAGACGCCGAGAAACCAGACTGTTGGGGAGGTGAGGGTCTGCCTTCGTATCCGCAAGAACACTCGAGACCGCCTGAGGGAAGGTGAGACCGGGTGGGTAAGTCTCAAGAGGGGACGTGACTGGGAATTGTGATGGGTGGCCCCGCCCAGTCTTCCCAGCAGCTTAGAACAAAGTTCTCTCAGGCTCTCTCAGCTTTTTCCAAGTTTGGCTGGAGTGAGCCGATGATTCTTCTTTTGGGTAGGGAGACCAAGTGAAGTCCACTGAAGAAGTGAGCAGAGCACTCCCTTACTCTCTCCATTCTTGAGAAAATGCCCTGTAAACTAACTAGAATTTTGCTTTTGCTTTTTATTAAAGATAATTCATTTAAAGGGGTGGTTGAGTTGTTGAAGCTAAACAGAGATTCCCATAAACTTCAGACATTATTTTAACATTTTTATTTACTTATTTATTTAGGAAGTTGCAGGCAGTAGTTAAGGCAAACTGGGGAGGCAGGCAGGCAGGCAGAGAGGAGGAAGAAGCATTTTATTTATTTAGTTGTTCATCTCAGTTGCTCCTGTCAGTCCCGGGACGCGAACCCTAGACCTTGGGATGTCTGTGGACTGCTCCCAACCATTACTCCACCAGGGGGTGCCACATTTTTTTTAAGGAAAGGGATGAAAGCAAATAGGCAGGTAGAAAGAGAGGAGGAAGAAGCATTTTAGTATTTATTTTAGTTTGTTCGTTTTGGTTGTTCCTGGTGGCCCTGGAATTTGAACCCAGGTCTACAGATATATGCAGACTTCTTCACTCATCCAGAGGCAGCGGACCTCACCACTTCCCCACCGGGGTGCACCCAGACATGCATTTTATCACAACTAACTTCACTTCTTCTTTTGTCTCTGTTCTCAAAGAGTGCAGTTGTGCTAGGAATGGGGGACTAGTAATGGTGTTAGAGAGAAACAAGGGGAGGAGATGAATTTGGTTTTAGCGACAGTCTTACTGGGCTGAGGAAACAGTGGTCAGAGCTTGGGGCAGCCAGCACAGCATGTCTAGAAACTGAGAACAAAGTCTTGGAGAAAAGTGAATTACAGAGAAGAGAAGGTGCCCCAAATTCAAATAAAAATTCCTCTTAATTCATTGACTGACTCTAAGCAATACAACACATATACAGGTTAATACTCCAAGAAACTCAATAGAAGATAGCGTTGGAGAGCTAAATATTTGAGCAGGAATTTAGCGACTTCCCAGTGCTGTGGAAAAAGGATATTTGAGAGGGGCCTTAGCACACACCTTGGGCTTTCCACAGGGAGACAATGTTCACTGAGATCAGCAATCAAGAGAAACAATAGAAAATAGAAATAGGTCTACAAGTGATTCAGAAATTAGAATATCAGATAGAAAATAAAAATAAATATGATTAATAGCTTCAAGAAAAAAAAGAGAAAATGATGGAGAATGTCAGAGAAGACTTCATGGAGTAAAATGGAAATTCTAACACTGAAAAATACAGACTGAAATTAAGAATTCAACAAATAGCTTTAATAGCAGATTGAAAAGCAGAACAGAGAATAAATGAACTGGAAAGTAAATCGATTGACAATACCCAGATTAACACAGAGAAAGAATAAAGGAGAAAAAAAATAAAGAAAATCATGGTGCGGTGCACCCTGGTGGAACAGGTCAATAGAGTTTGAAGGAGCAAGTCACATACCTCTAGGTTCAAGTCCTGGGCTGGGGGTTGGGCCAGGGGGTGAGGCAGACAACCAATTAATTGAAAATTAAGTAAAAATAAATAAAGATGTCTCTTCCTCCTCTCTCTTTTTGCCTGCCTTCCTACTCTCCTTCATTCCTGCTTCCACCTTTCCTTAAAAAAAAAAAAAAAAAATAGTGAAAGAGCTAATAAACATGTAATTGGAGGGGGAGGAGAGAGAGAGAGAATATGAACTTCATGAAATGGTAAATAATTTTCTAAAACTGACGGAAAACATGAAGATTCTCTATAAAATCAAATCAGGATAAATAGAAAGGAAACCGCTGAAGATTCAAGACAGAGAAAACAACTTAAAGCAGCCAGAAAAACCATACTTGATTGTCTAGTTTGTTACGGACTAGCTACCATTTGTTGAGCACTGACTGGGTGACAGGTACTGTGATAAATGCTTTATGGATACTGTGGCCTTTCATTTTCGCCACTGAGAAGGTACGGTGGGTATTCTCAATTAAAAAATAAGGAATTGAGACTCAGAGAGGTCAGATAACACCCGCAAAGTTGTGCCGCGGGGGAGCGGGCTCCTCACCGCCTGCTGCCTGCCCCTTCAGGAGACATCCAGAGCACCATCACCTATGACTTGGCTCTGGACCCAAATCGCCAAAAATCCAGGGCTGTCTTTGTTGAGACAAAGAACAGCACGCGGAGACGGACACAGACCTCGGGACTGAATCAGAAATGCGAGAGCCTGCAGCTACAGTTGCAGGTGAGTGGGGGGCCGCACGCCAAGCCTGCGGTGGGCTTGGGAAGTGGAGGAGGGTGGATTCCCCGATGCCCTGCTGTCTCCCAGGACTGTGTGGAAGATTCGGTGAGCCCCATTACCCTGCGCCTGAACTTCTCTCTGGTGGGGAACCCCTTGTCCTCTTACGGGAACCTCCGGCCAGTGCTGGCTGTGGATGCGCAGAGATTCTTCGTGGCGTCGGTGAGTGCTGCCGCTGGAGCCCGGCAGGGGCAGGGAGGCACCCCAGGCCAAGATGACAGAAGCTCCTTTGATTGATGGATTGATGGATCGATTGAAAGGGGCAGGCAGGAATGAAGGTGAGCAGAGACAGGTGGGAAGAGACAGGAGGAAGAAGCATTTACTAATTTTATTTAGTGGTTCCTCTTAGTTGTTCTGGCCCTGGAGTGAGAACCTGGGCCTTTGGGATGTCTGTGCACCGTGTCAGCCAGAGGAGGCAGATCTAAGCTCCAGGGCGCGCCCAGATGCCTTTTTCTTAATTTCATCTACATTTAATGGTTTCATTTCACATCATTTCTTCACATCATTGTATTGTTTCCTTTGACTTCACAAAGTTCTGATTTTTGCAGTTTCCCTTTGAGAAGAATTGTGGCAATGACAGCATCTGCCAGGATGACCTTAGCATCACCTTCAGTTTTCAGAAGTGAGTTTCTCCAGGAAGGGGCTCTGTTCCCCGGGGGGCCAGGGGGCGCCGCGGAGGCGCCCAGGCCACGAGAGGTCACTTGCCTCGGGGAAGCCCTCATGTCCTGTCTGCTCCCCCACCCGCCGCAGCCTGCGTGCCCTGGTGGTGGGTGGTCCCCGAGAGTTCAACGTGACGACGACAGTGACAAATGAGGGCGAGGACTCCTACCGTACTCAAGTCAACTTCTTCCACCCGCGTGGCTTGTCCTATCGGAGGGTGTCCTCCATCCAGGTAGCCCAGTCCTCATCCCATCCCATCTTGCTTTCCCCTTCCCGCTGGCAGGCGGTGACCTCCCGCCCCTCCTCCCTTGCCTTCCAGAACCCACGCTCGCAGCGCACCTGGAGCCTGTCCTGTGAGTCTGTTATCCTCCCAGCAGGGACCCGCGATTTGAAGAGCAGCACCTGCCGCATCAGTCACCCCATCTTCCCAGACAAGTCCGAGGTCAGAGTTTCCGGTGTCTCCTCCCCTTTCTGCTGTTGTCTTCTTCGGAATCCTTCTTTTCTTTTTAGAAAAAGCCCCAGCTTGGCTGAGATATAACTCACACATGGTGCATTTTACCCACGGAAAGTGTACCATTCACTGGTCTTTGTGTGCTCAGAGCTGTGCGTCCATCACCATGCTCAGTGTTAGATGCTCCTGTTGTGGCTCCCCTAGGCCCGATGCTCCCGCTCCCCCAGACCCTGGCAGCTCCCCCAGCCCCGGTGCTTCCTCTCTCCCAGACCCTGGCAGCCACTCATCCATCCTGTCTCCACGGATTTGCCTCTTCTGGACATATTTTTAAATAAGATAGTAATTATATTTTGATTTCTTTAGTTTATAAAATCATACTCATTTAAAGATATTGAACTCATTTCCCAGTCAATGAGCATTACACATGGCACCCGCCACCCGAGTTCAGTGCTGTGGATTTTTGCTGGGGTTTAACTGTTTATTTCATTTCACTATATTCCACATAGGAGTCAAATCACATATGAGTCTCTTTTTCTTTTTGACTTATTTCACTGAACATGATCGCCTTTGGTTCCACCCAGATTGTCGCACAGGGTACAATTTATTTGTTTGTTTTTAGTAGCTGCATAGAATCCCACTGAGCATATAGACCACAGCTTCTTTGTCCAGTCATCTGTGGATGGACATTTAGGTTGCTTCCAGGTCTTGGCTGTGGTGAACTGTGCTGCTGTGAACATTGGGGTGCAGATGTTTTTCCTGATTACGGATTTTGTGTCCTCTGGGGATACGCCCAGGAGTGGGACTGCTGGATCAAATGGGAGCTCCATCTTTGAGGACTCGCCATACTGTTTTCCAGAGGTGGCACTACTTTAGATTCCCACCCATAGTGAAGGAGAATTCCTTTTTCTCCGCACATTTCACAGGGATGGAGTCATAGGGTACGTGGCCCTTTGTGACTTGCTTCTGCCACTTAGCGTTATGTTTTCCAGGACCAATAATGTTCATTTCCTTTGACTGTTGAAAGTGCTTGCATTGACATGTTGCCTTTTGTTTATCCATCCTTTGGATGATGGCCATTTGGATTGCTTTTTCCCCTCTACTCATGTCACTGCGTCTCCTTTCTCCAACTTCAGGTCATCTTTAATGTCACATTTGATGTGGAATCTGATGCTTCCCTTGGAAAAACTCTTCTCCTCAAGGCCAACGTGACCAGGTGCGCCATGTCGGCCTCCTCAGGCCCCTCCCCTGCGAGGCCCCGCTCCTCCCCACCTGTGTGGACCTCTGCTGGGTCCCCACTGGCTCTCCCGTCAGCTCCTTCACTCAGCAAGCACTGGCTGAAGACAGCGACGGGCAGGACAGTGGAGGCCGCTGCTCTGAGGTTATAGTTCAGTAGAAAAGATAGAGAAGCTGGCAAATGCGTATGTACGAAATGAGCTATGTCCAGTGTTTCTGGGAGTTAGGTTTGCAAAGTTCCTGGAGAAGACATACTTTGGCTGTGAGTTAGCCAAGCAAAGGCATGAGTCGTGGTGGGTCAGAAAGAAGAGGCATGTGCCAAACAAACCCTTGAGACTGGGAAGGCCAGGTGGCATTTCAGTGTGGCCTAAGCACATCTGCAGGAATTAGGGAGTTGGTCAGATATGGGTCATGCCATAAAATGACTGAGGAGTGCTATTAGGAAATTTGAGTTTAACCTGGGAATAACATGAATAGATTGACCATATTTCCTTGAGACTAAAATGGGACATTGGGATGGCAAAAACAGGATGGGGTTATGCCCTGGCAAGTAAAGGGCAGGCGAGGAGGCTGAGCAATCCAAGAAGGAGCAGAGTGGCCAGGCCAGCAACACATAAGTGTTTGTGACATGTGGTCCAGTGGATTTCATACAAACGGTCAGGGCCAGTGCCAAGAATTTTGGCACCTTAGGCAAAACCAAATTTGGCACCCCGATAAACCCTGCTCTAAATGTCCTACCTAAAACACATGCTATTTTAACTATCCCAGTGCCAGAATGCCCAATCACCCATACAATGCCAGAGATAACCCTCATTGTACTTACCCGTAGTTCGACCACACTGCAGTGTTCTGCTCTCTTTGAAGAAACAGGTTTGCATGGGGGTGTTGGGAAATCTTCCTGCACAGCTCCTGTTTTCTCACAGTGGGCAAGAGAAGCAGTAGGGGTCTGTGCCAGCAAGGGCCGTCTTTAACACTGAGCAAAAAGAGTAACTGCTTTTGGGCCCTCTCCATACCCTGGGCCCAGGAGAACTCAACTTCCCCTTTTGCCCTGCTCTGGCTTATTAAAAACAGGACAGGCTTGACATTGATTTTAAAATGATGGGGCAGACAGGAAATTAAAACAAAACCACACACCAAAATGAGACTGCTCCATTTAGAACAATACGTATGGTCAGTCTAGACATGATCCAGTTTCCAGGAGGACTAGGAATGGGGGTGGGAGGAGTTTTGAGTTCAGGGACTTGTGAGAAGGCACGGCCGACACTGGATGAGTAGGGATCCCCAGGGCGAGGTCAGGGCAGGGGTAGAGAGCAGTGGTGGTTAGGATGCACATCGGACAGGACTTGGTGGCTGGCTGGAGGTGGAGGGTAAGGGAGAGGCGGAAAGAGAAAGCTGATTCTCAATTGTCAAGATCTGGTCAGAGCTCTTTCTTTTCCTTCAGTGATAACAACACACCCAGGACCAACAAAACTGAATTCCAGCAGGAGCTCCCTGTCAAATATGCAGTCTACTTGGTGATCAACAGGTGCTGGCTCTAGGTTTTGACTCAGCTTCCCCCCCGCCCCCGGCTGATGTGGCCTGGTGTGCATCTGTGTGCCTGTGCGTGTGTGCACAGTAGTGTGCGAACCAAACCAGTTCATAGTGTGTGTCTAGCACAGTATCACCCATGTGCCTGTCTACTTCCTGATTCACCTAGCTGGGGACCCCCTCCCAGAACATCCCTGATATTCTGTCACCTCCTGTCCCTGCTTTCTCCCATCAGCGGTGATGTCGTCAGCAAATACTTCAACTTTACAGCCTCAGAGAATACCAGCCAGGCTATAACGCATCAGTATCAGGTGGGCTGCTGAGAGGAAGGCCTGGGAGGGAAGTTGGTGTGACGGGAATGCTGAAAATAATGGTGGGACACATGCGCCAGGCAGCCATGTGTGCCATGCACGGTCTGCGCTCGCCGTCACGCTTGCACGCACACACCTGTGCACGCACACAGCACTTTGTGAACTCAGTTTTCTTTATAATGACTCTGATGAGGCGCTGCTGTTAACTGCGATGTACAAGAAACTGGGGCTCAGAGACAAACACAGTGAGGCCCGTCTCACGGCCGGTGCGTGGGCATGCCACCCCGCAGCCACCAGGGATTGCTGCTCGGCCATGCCCAGGCAACATTGTGCCCTTTGTGACAAATGGAAGGAAAGCAAGGGTATGCTGCAGAGTGAAATAAATCAGAAGGAGAAAGATACATAGTGGATGCTTTTGCCTAGATGCGGAGCACAGAGAAACACCGCCAATGATTTGATTGAATAAAAGTAGAATAAGCTTTTAGACCTTGACTGCAGCACTGAGGGGCTCAGTGGGAAGCGGGGGCTTGTGGGGTTGTGTGGCAGAGGGGCGCATTTATTATTTCCCCCTTTCTTTCTTCTCATTGGTTTTCTTTTCCGTTTAAAACAAATTCAAGACCAGCCTGCCTGGCCCCTGACTGCACGCCTTGCTGCCACGCTCTGCTGCCTCCCCGGGGGCACTGAGGCCGCCACTGGAGGGAGTGGGGAGGCGGCTTCCAGCCGCTGGTGGGTCTGAAGGGCAGAGTCCTGACCACCCCTCCCCGCACCCTGCAGTTCAGGAACCTGGGGCAGCAGAGTCTCCCGATTAGCCTGGTCATCTGGGTCCCCACAGAGCTGAACGGGAGGACCGTGTGGGCCCACCTGGAGTATGATTTTGACCAGGTAAGCCCGCTGGACCTGAGACGTGGGCCAAAGTCCTCCCTCCGCTGTGGTCTTTCCTGAGCTCTGTCAGATTTTGGAGCAATTTCTGACCCTGTCCTGGAAGGAGGCTCTCTCACCGCCTCAAGGACGGGCGCGGGGGCCTCCTGGCTCTCTTCTCACAGTGTCTGTCTCGCCTCAGAACGTCTCCAGAGAGTGTCGCATGGAGAGGAGGTTACCCTCCAATTCTGACTTCCTGGCAGAGCTCAAGAAGTCCTCTGTGCTGGTGAGAAGAAGCCTAACCCAGCCTGGGGGTTCAGGCAGGCCGGGGCTGTCCTCTGGGGGGTGCCAGACTCGTCTGGCCCAGGGCACAGCGTTTCCTAGTCACCTGTGTCCCTTCCTCCTCCCCAGAATTGCTCCATCGCAGTCTGCCAGAGAATCCAGTGTGACATCCCATCCTTCGGCATCCAGGAAGAGTTCCAAGTCACCCTCACGGGCAGGCTCTTGTTCGACTGGTATAGCGTGGTATGTGGGGTCCCGAGGCTCAGCCAGGCCCAGATGGGGTCCTGGGGGCCCACGGGCTCAGCGCCCCCGCTGTGTCTTCCGCAGATTCCACAGAGCCCTGTGAAGCTTCAGAGCACAGCAGAGATCTTGTTCGATAATTCCTCATTTGCCCTGCTTCCAGAAGACGGGGTACCTGTGAGAACCCAGGTATCGGTCTCGGGCCCAAAGGGGCTGCTGGAGGGTGGAGGGGAGGCTGGGCAGGGGCTGGGGACCTAGGGAGGGGACAGGGGTTAGTCGCTGGGTTCCGGGGGACAGACAAGATTCGTGGGGAGCTCCTCCCAGAAACACAGGGTCTCTCTCTTCCCTGATGCACCCCTGCCCCTTCTCCGGGCCCCAGGTGGAGACCGTGGTGGAGCCATATGAAGTGCACAGCCCTGTGCCACTGATTGTGGGCAGCTCGGTGGGGGGCCTGGTGCTCCTGGGCCTCATCACCGGGGGACTGTACAAGGTACTCCCCGTGGGCCCTCCTGTCCCCCCGCCCCACCCGCCTCCCTCAGCTGCTCCACTGTCAGGGCTACGAGCTGTATGACCTTGGGCAACACACAGAGCCTCTCTCTGCCTCAGTTTCTCCACTTGTGAGAAAATGAACGCCCATGTGTGAAGCTAATTGGATTGCTCAGCAGAGCACTGGGCATGTCCCCGCACAGAGAGACCCCTATGTCAGAGCAATGCTTCTTCTTCTTTCTTTCCCACTTTCCCTTATGTTTCTCTCCTCTCTTTCCCAGTGTCCAGTGATGCCCTCTCCCTCCCTGCCCCATGTCCCCACATCCCTTCTATACTTGGCCATATGGCGCTCTGGTGTCGGTCTCCCCTCCTGGTCTGCAGCTCCCCCCCCCCCACCGCTTTGGTGGCCCTCACTCCTCTGTCTCTGTCCCCACAGCT
>RJWH01007248.1:0-13980 GCA_004363575.1 Solenodon paradoxus | reverse complement strand
ATCAGGACATTGGGGTGGTGCTGTCTCATTCAGGAGAGACCTGCTGGGGTCTCCATTCTTGCGTGTGTGTGTGTGTGTGTGTGTGTGTGTGTGTGTGTGTGTGTGTGTGTGTTGTGTCTGTGCTCAGGTGTCTCTGGCATGGGGAGATATCTCAGGCTTAGGCTTCTGTATGTGTGGGGAGATGTACCTGGGCCTTCCTCTGGCACAGAGGGGATGACAGCTCTTGTGGGCACACAGAAAGGGACACTCCAGACCCTGCCCCCTCTGCAGGCGAGTGAGAGCTGCAAAAGCCAGTGCACAGGGAAGTCGGGTGGAACTGGGTCAGGAGCCTGTCCTGCCCATTCCACACGAGAGCTAAATTGTCCAGTGAGCACGGATGTACTTCCCTTGTCTATCCACTTATTTATTATTCTTGTTGTTACTTTAATTGTGTGATGGATAAACCTGTCCCTAGGACAAAACTCAAAAGATGTGTAGGGGTGTGTGGCGAACAGGCTCCCTTCCATCCTGGGCCGCAGTCATTCCAGCCCTCCCTAGAGGGCAGCCAAGGTGGGGTGGCTTGGGGGTCTCCTTCATGAACACTCTAGGCATATGCACGCATGCACACCTACATACACAAGCTTTTTTACACAAATGGTAGCATACGCTGTGACACTGCTCTCTGCATTGCTTTTTTCATCAATATGGCTCAGACATGCTTTCATCAAAGACATAAAGTACTTTTTCATTCTTTTATACAGCTGCATACTATTCCATCATGGTTTATTTACCCAGTTTCCTTTGAATATTTCCAGTCTCTTGCAATTACAAACAATGATGAATTAATAATTTGAATACAGGGTTTTGTTTTGCATATGTGTAATGATAATTTACAGTATATTGATCTCCTGAAGTTTGGGTGAAAGAAGTTTATTTAAGAGTGACCCCAGGAAATACCAAGAGGGAAGGGCCTGAGCTGTGGAAGAGAAGGCAGCCTGTCACAGCGGCACCACCATGTGCCCCCCCAAGCTAACCCCTCTGTGGTGTCCTTGGAGAGGAGAGAGAAGAGCATGCACCCCAGCATTGTCCCAGGGGAGGAGGGAAAGAGCTAGGCTGTGTGTATGCCAATTTCACACTTACTGGCTGAGAGCTGCACTTGGTGGACAGCGGGCAGCTAACTCCCTGGCACTTCTGTTCTGCCTTGAATGTGGGCAGAGCAGGCTCTAGTGGCCAGAGAAAGGGACGTAGTTCCTACCAGTTGGAAGTTAGATGATGTAGATCCTGGCAAGGCCACCGGAGTCCCAGCAGCACACCCACAGTATTTGCTACCACAGGTGTGTGCAGGCGAGGTGAGTTTTGGTAGCTATTTCTAGGTGAGCCTTCTTTCTCAGGGGAGTACCCCTCTTTCCTTAGAGGTACCCCCAGTGCTCATCTCCATACCTTTGCCATGCACTAACCACTACTATGGCCTCAGCAGGAATCCTGTCTAATTCTCACCCTGTGCTGCTAACTGGCCTCCATGTACAATAGTCTGATTTCTTTCATGAGGAAACGAAGCTCACTGGTGAGGAAATTGCCCGAGGTCAAATAGATAGAAGAGGGTAGAGCCAGGATTCCAAACCTGCTCTTTGGCTCCGAAGTTTCTCTCTTTTGCTGTCCTGAGGGCCCAGAGGGATGGCTGCACAGCGGTCACACAGGGAGGTGACAATATTAGGTGAACGATACAAAATTGCTGACATGTTCATTGACGAAAATGACATTTTCTTGAGTTATTTTTGATGAACAGCTGTTCCAGATATGACAGGAAGGAGGGAAGTAAGCCAGGGTTCCAGAGCTGAGGTCTTAAGAAGCACTGAGGCCATTGTGCTGAGGCCCATCCAGCCTGTTGGAGAACCAGCAGTCACAAGCAAGCAACAGCTGAGGCCCAGCTGAAGCACAACTGCTAGCAGCAGTCCGTTGGGAAGTTCTGGTTCCGCCCTGCCACCCAATGTCTGCGGCCACAGCAAGCCCTGCAAAAGAAATGTCCACATGGTCACCACATAGAACTGCAAGAAATACTCAATAGTCGATGCTGCAGGTCACTGCGTTTTGGAGGAACACAGGGCACAGAGCCCTGTGTTGTGGAGGAAACTGGGAACAGCTGGGTTACTAAAATGGCCACCCCGTTAAAGAGCACATTTCCCAGGCTCCTTCGCAGCTCAGGCTGGTCATGAGGCTGAGTTCTGGCTGACGTGATGTGAAGAGAGTGAGTGAGCAGCTTAAGAATTCAGGTCCTTTGAGAGCTCTCTCCACAGCGTCTTTCACGAACTGGAGCTTGAGTGTCCTGGTGCGCCATTTTGGACATTGCAGGCGATTCCCAAGAATCCAGTAAGAGTGCTCCTTCTGAGCGCGAGTTCTAACTTTCTAGAACCACCATGGTAGTCCATTTTAGAAGAGAGAAATGAACTCTGATCTTATTTAACACTTTAGTATTCTGAGCCTCTGATGCCTTCTCAAAAGTTTTGTTTTCCTACTTGATCCCCTAAACTAAATTTGTGGGAAAGCTTGAAGGTTTCCAGATGGAATCACTGCCCCAACTTCTTGCTTTTCAGCCTCCATATCTCATGAGACAGCTGGTGGCCAACATGGAGGAGCTAGGAATTTTCCCTGTAACCATTCTCTGCTTTCTCCAGCTGTAAGATCTTCCTCATGAACCCACTAGGTTTGGTCTCTAAGAATTTAACCTCAACCTCTGAGAGCATTATGGGGAGGGTCCTATAGCTTTATCCCCTCCCTGCTGGTAGAACAACCTGATTGAGACACTAATCTGTTTCTCGTTTCCAAGAGAGGTACTAGAAAGGTATTTCCCCTTCCTCTGAGCTGACCCAGAGATGTGCGTCCTGATGACATGCAGTGCCTTTCCCTGGGGAAAGCTCACAGCTCTCTTTTTCTCCCCTCCTTTTATCTTTAGCTCTTAACCACTTAGAGTTTAGAAAAGAAATTTCAAGCTGTCAACCCTTGGGTCATAGTCAGGGCTCAGGTTTTATTGATCCCACACAGGTTTGTCTGCTTATTTTTGATTAGTTGCTGACATTTTGAAATGTCTGAGAAATTTCTCAGAGCAATCCAGACTTATGGCTTCTTGAAAAATGGGAGTGTTTGGCAACATGAGGCTACAGCTAGGCAGAGCCAATCTATTCAGTGAGACTCCACATACCAGGCTGTGTATTCAAGGTGACCTTTGAGACCCTGTCTACTCTGGTCCTTGACTCCCTCTCAGTTCCCCTTCTGCTTCTGCTCTTCTCTCTCAACCTCGGATTTATCAAATGCAAACATGTTTGGCGTGACCCACCAGGACCCTTTTGAAAATGGAAGGGGTATAATCAGTCATTATGCTGGGAATTGAACCTACGCACACCTGTTGGGGTAGGTCAGGCTGCATCAGGGCCCCTACCTGCCCTCTCACTGCCCAGTATGGGCCCTTTGGTGCCCTTTGTCCAGAACTCACTTCCTCCCCCACTTCACCAGACTTTTATCTCAATTTGAGTGTCACTTCCTCCAGTTTCCTGACGTCTGTCTGCTTGAGCGCACCCCTCATCTGAGGTCACAGTAGCATGCCTCTTCCTCTGGAGACATTCCTGGAGGTGGGAGCCTCTGAGACTGTGTGGAACAGGGAACAAGCGCTGTCTTTCTGGGTGGAGTGGACAAGTGGATGGATGGACAGGCGTGGGTGTCCCAGCTGCCTTTTCTCCTGGAGCCTGCTACCAGAGGACAGCTCTCCAAAATCAGGTTCCTTCATCCCAACGCATTTCTTCAGGAGCAGACCACACACAAAAAACAGGACTCTGACCCACCATCGGCAGCAGCCAGCCCAGAGACCCAGCCAGTTACCTACAGTCACCGGCCTAGCAAGGTGGCCTGCCACCTGGAAGTCAGGCCTGGAGGGAGGTGGGCCACCATCTTTAGCAATGATCCTAGGAAGCCAAACACCAAGCCCCAGACCAAATTACCCATGGTTAAGGCTTGACGAATGACTGACAGCTTTCCGAAATTTTGTCCCTGCTTCCAACTGAGGACCAAGAAGAGAAAACAAAAAGCACACCCTAACCCGTCATCTGGGACACCCGCTCTCCAAGTTAGTTGGCCTCCAGCTTCCCTGGGCAACGGCCTTCAATCTGGGCACTCCCGAAACAGCCCCTTTTCTGCTCCCAGCGTACCCTTTCCTCTGCCTGTCGATTTCCGCCAAAATGCGAGGGAGGGTGGCTGACTTCCTCACTAGGGCAAGTTCTGGAGAAATAGCCTTTGCTCGTTCTCATTTGGGTGGTCTTTGTTTCTTTTCACAGTCCTCTCTGGTCCAGTTACTGTGATAAAAAACACATACAGCTCTTTCCCTTCCGGTTTCTCTGTAGACGGTCCCATTGGAGCAGGGATTGGAGCACCTACTGAAATCACTCCCTTTGTCTGCCCCCACTTCTCATGACATTTCTGGGGCCCCCGAGTAAATGCTGGTGATGGGGAACCTTGCAGGCTGGAACCTGCCAGCACCCTGTGTGGAAGGCCCTGTCAAAGTTGAGCCCCAACAAAATAGGGAACATTGTTTTGAAAAGAGTCTATTTGAATTTTCCAAAGAAATGTCAGAAGTTATCACTGGATGGGTAAACATAACTTTGAAGATCTTTTTGCGCTTACTATTTTTTTTTTTTTAAGGAAAGGTGTAGGCAGGAATGAAGGTGAGCAGGCAGGCAGGAAGACAGAGGAGGAAGAAGCACTTTATTTGATTCACTTGTTGCCCCCGGTCATTCCCTGGGTTGTGGACATGCCCACACTTCTTTTTAAAATTTAGAATTGTTTGTGTTTTGTTTAAACAGATGGGAAGTGGTGGAGGGTGTGGTCTTTCAGGTTTAAGGAAACCTGGGCCAAAGAGCAGGGAGTCAGGGACAGGGCTGTCCTTCATTCCATCACAGTCGCCCATTTTAAAGAGGAGGCCAGAGAGGCTCCAGCCAGGACCTCAGAGTCCCATTTCAATGACTCATGACTGTGACATTTCTGGGGTGTGGGGAAGGCAGTTGAGGGGACACTATAAGCAAAAAAGGGGTGGACACCCATGTGACCCAGCTCCTCAGTTCAGTGGGTCTTAATGTGTCCAGCTCTGATCACCTGGCACCCTGAGGGTGTTCAGAGCCCAGGCCAGGCTGTGGCATGAGGTCAAGGGCAGAAGAAAGGGTCTGGGAAGGTTGGAGCACCGCCAGCCTCTCCCACTGCTGGCATTCCTGGCTCTGTTTCTGCTCTGTCTCTGAGCCCAGAGGTGCTGACTGAAGAAGATTCTAGCAGGGTATGTTTAGAAGGGGTAGAGGGGAATGGAGAAACCAGGGCAGAAGCTGCTTTCATTCAGGTCTGATTCATCTGAACTAAGTAGAACTGAGTAATTTGGGGATCTGTCTTCTGGGTTGCTTCTTCATGGGAAGAAAAACTCAGATATCTGATGGGAAGTAACTCTGAATTTCTCCACCCATTTCTGCCTCACGCTTACCCACATGGCCTACACGGGTTTCCCCTAAGTTTCTGCCTATATCCTCTTGCTACATGCACTCTATCTTGCTTCTCTATCTCTGTAGACACAACCTTCACCTCAGCCCTGAATTTCTCAAAGCAGAATTGGCTTCTAACTCTCTAGTATGGAGACGCACACAAGCCGAGGCACTCAGGAAGAGGCTCCGCTCCTGCAGCACCGCTCTGGCCGCAAGCCTGGATCCCTGGGTATGGAGCTGTGGGGCGACGGATGACGGGTGCACCGGAGGATTTTTGTGAATGTGGGGACATCGAGGCGGAGAAGGGAGAGGCAGGCAGAACAAAGGAGCGGTCACAGTCACTCGTATTGTCCATCTGTCAGCTCACTGACTCCTCACAAGGGCCCCATTGGGTGGGTGGGGCTGTCTCTGTCACCTCACAGATACATCACTGAGGCACAGAAAGGGTGAGTCATTTGCCTCAAGTCCCCCGAGTCGTACAAAGCAAGGACAGGATTCAGAGCCACCACACTGTTAAACCATAAGCACTCACTGTGCGCCTGCCCAGAGCTGCACTTGTTTTGCTCCACACGCTGGAGATACTCTCATGACCCAGGCTACCCCTGGAAAACAGGACAGACCTGGCCAGGGGGCTAAGTGCCTCCTGGAGATCGTCACACCTTACAAGGGAGACAATATTCTGGTGACTTTGAGTCAGAAGTTTTGCTAGACAGTAGACTAACCCAAATGACCTGAGAGAGGGAGAGAAGGTGGTGGCCGTGGGGGGCTGGTCTGAGTGCCGGAGACCTCAAATCATCTGGCTTTGCTGCGAGAGACCAAGAGACCTTCCACAGAAGTCTCTCAGTGCTGCCCTTTGTCCCCAGAGTCAGCCGCAGCCCACAGAGGGGAGCAGGCAGCTCAGGGCTGGAGTCCATGTTATGGGACACCTACCTCACATTGGTCAGTGAACAGTGTTCTCAGTAGGCCTCCTGTAAATGGGAGCAATCCTACTCCCCTCCCACAGATGTAAGGAATTCCACACGAACTAGATTGGCCTTCCAGAGAGGACTCGGAAGCCTGCAGTGGTCTGGAGTCTGATCAGGACGCTGCTCAGAGAGCAAGGAGTCAGGGACCTCAAGGCATTTTCTACAGTTTAGAATCCAAGTTGTTAAATTTGAGGTGTCTTACCTTGGCTTTTCTCTGCTTAGAATTCATGTTGACTGGGTCCGAAGTTTCACAGAAGTGTGCTGGGCAGCTTGAGAGACAAGATGAAGTGTTACTCATCAGTATTCTTGTCCCCTCCCTCACCCACCAAGGTGCCTTCTCAGCTGGGAATTTCTGCTCTCACCCTGTCCCGAAGGCCAGCCCCGTGCCCGAGACTTCTTCTGCAACCTCTTGTTTGTCTTTTATCCTCCCCAGGATCTGGGCCACTTCTCTTTTCTCTTTATTGGATTTTTTTGTCATGATTTCCTCTTGGAATTGAATTCTCTCCCCTCTCTCAAATGTTCTTCATGTCTAAGAATTCCAACACCTTTCTCCAGCCATCTTATGTCTGAGGTCTCTTCAGGGCTCTTCACCTCCAGGTGATACTTTTAAGAGACCACCAAGGACCCCAAAGACCCCTTCGCCCCTTTGGGTCCTTCAGACTCCTGAGGAGCAGAAGTTACTTGGAGAACAGGCTGTTCCTCAAAGTTTAATGGTAAAGCTCATGCCTAAGGCGCCCACACACCAGGACCTGGGGGAAGTTAAATGCTACGCGTCAGGCCGTGAGCATGGAGGGCAGGGGTCCAGGCTGTCGTGCGAAGGGCTGGGGTTCAGGGGTTTGGAGCTAGCAAGGTCCAGGCAGGCTGTTTCCGTGGGGTAGGGTGCTTCAGAGCTGTCGTTTTCCCCCAGGTGCTTGTCTTGTCCCCCGTGTGCTAGGAAGCCCTGAGCTTGCTCAAAATGTGCGGCTCCTCTCCCTCGTCCTTTGCCTGAGGCTGGCGGTCTGACGATGCAGAGCTGGATGGGGAGCGGAGCAGTTCTAGGTGGGTTTGGGCCCAAAGGACCTCTGAGTGGAAATAGCTAAAATTAAACAAAGAGTGGTGCCAGGAGCCATGAAAATTCTATAAACCAGAGGCCAGAAGCCCGCCTCTCTCCATGTTGCCTCCCACATCCCTCGTGCCCAGGCCGTCTGGTCCTTGCGGGAGGCCTGATCTGTCTGCAGTTAGTTCCCAGCAAAACCATACCCTATACAGCACTTCTTTCTAACTTTCCAAAATGTGCATTCGACTGTTATTAGGGGAGGACAATCAAAACCGCAGAGAGATACCATCTTACAGTGTACGGATGGCCTAGATGAAGAAGACTAGAGACTGTGAGTGTTGGCAAGAGTGTAGAGGAAAAAGGAACTTTCTTACACGGTGGGAATATAAATTAGTGTAATCTCTGTGGAGACAATATGGAGATTCCTCAAAAAATTAAAAGTAGAACAACCAATTGATCCAGCAATACATTTCTAAGCATCTTTCTGAAGAACAGGAAAACAATAATTCAAAACAATATTTGCACCCCTATGTTCATTGCAGCAAAATTCACAATAGCCAAGATGGGGAATCAGCCTAAATGCCCATGGAGAGATGACTGGATAAAGAGTATGATGTGTGCGTGCACGCACACGCACGCGTGCGCACACATACTCTCAGATTAAAAAAAAAAAGATAAAATCTTGTGGAAAATAAAGAAACAAAGCAGGTGAACTAATAGCACTCACATATAAATGATCCTAGACTTTGAAATCAAAACTGCAGAACTGGTGCTCGGAGATGAGCAGGGGAAGCGGAAGGGAGCCAGGGGTTGAGGGCGTCAAAATGAACACGCTGCAGCTCTGGTGGGAGGCGTGGTGCTGTTTGGATACTGAAGGCTGTCTGCATCTTTTCTTTGGAGCATATATAGCATTATAAACCAAAGGGATATGAATCAGAAGGAGTGCTTTGGGAGATCCCAGTACTCTCACTTCCTCTGAGCGTTTCCTTCTGTGCTCAGGATAAAGCAAACATACTGTTGGCAGAGCTCCCTGGGTCTGGGCCTGCTTCTCTTTACTCTCCTCCCCCGCTGGGCTGATTTGTTGCTGCCACTTCCTATTCTCTGGTTCCCATTTCACAGTTCCCTAGACCCCTCCTGTGTCTTGCCTCTTCCCTATTTGTTGCCCCTTCTGAAACATGCCCCCCTATCATCAGTCACCTTTAAGATTCTACTCGTGTCACCTCCTCCAGGGAGCCTTTCTTTGAAATCCATACTCCCTCAGTCTGGATAAGGTACCAGCGATGTCTGGACTCCAGTCTCCTGCTTACACATCTGCCTCCTCCACTGACCGCCGGACTAGAACCTGTGGTTTGTGTTTTCTTCCTGCTAACACAAGACATGCAAGATCAGCCTCCAATGAGGAGTGCTGAGTGAATGATGAATAAATGAGTAATGCTCACACCGCACTCCACCTAAGGCCCAGAGGTCTGACGCCTTGGCTCCAGATCTGAAGTAGAGGACTCCCACCAGGGTCTGGCACCTCCCTGGTGCTCATCTTTGGGGGACCTCAGAGAGGTGGGACAGGGCAGGGGGCTTGTATCACTTTGATGAGCTGCCAGAGAAGCAAGCCAAGACATCTCTGGGTAAGAAACACCTGCTGAACTGGGGAGTGTGTGGGCTGCCGTGGTCTTTTCTCAGTTTATTTTAGTGATGTTCTCCGCCTTCTACCTCTGAGTCATGCTGATAACTTCCCCCACACCTCCTACCTCATCATCCTCTCTGCTCACTGTCTTCGCCCTGCAATTCAGTCATTCTCTCAAGTGCTCAGAAGCCCAGGTCCGACCACCCCGTCATGAGCACCACCAGGACCTGCCTCCTTCTGCTAAGGGGTAAGCCAGGGCCCTGGTGACAGGGGACTATGCGGGAGTGTAGGGAGAGACGGAGCTGGAAGTACATGTTTGGGATCAGACATTAGAACGATTAGAAGTTACACAGACTTTGGGGTCTGGAGTTGTGGGGGGAGAGGATATTGAAGAAGCACTTAGAGGGAGCTCGAGAGCTGCAGGTCGAAAGGCCATTTGCCAGGTTAATCCAGGATTCCTCTAGCAGACAAAACAAGTCAGCCTTGTGCTCTGCCTGCAGCATCCTTTTGTCCCCAATTTTTCCTGGATTCTTCCTCTTAGGATCCCTGGGGTGAGGGCAGGGAAGGAGTGTCTTTAGAGGTTAGGTGCTGCTTGGTGGAATTGAAGAACTGAAAGTTGCCAGCAGGCCAGGAGGTGAAGAGCCGACTCTGGAATGTTTGAAGGGGGAAAGCAAGGCTTGGGGAGCCTGAGTTTGGGAGTCCAGGAAAGGCTGGGACCTTGGACCTGGAGAGGACAGTGACAGTGCCTGGGGGCAGGGGAGATGGCACTGAATGAGGGAGTTGCAGCCGGAGGAAGATCTTTTTCCATCCTCCTCCCCAGCCGTGGCTTCTCTCTGCTTCAACTTGGAAAGCGACCAGCCAACCATCTTCCAAATGGACAGTGCGGGGTTTGGACACAGTGTGGCCCAGTTCGCCCACTCCCGGTGAGACTGGCGGCGATGCCTCTGGTGCTCATGCCACCCCCCGCCCCTGCCGTCCCCGAGCACAGGGACCTGTCTCTCCTACCCTCCTATGACTCACAAACTCCTCTGGTGTGGACGTTCCCTAAGGAGATGAAATGCAGAATGAGGCAGGTGCTGGCCTGCCCTGTCCCAACCACAGCTCACTCTGCCAATTGCCAGGGTCTGGGCAGGTGCCCTCTGTGCGGTGCTGACGAGTCCTCGCAGCTACCATGTGTGGTAGGGACTCATCATTCCACAAATGTTCACTGAGCACCTGCTGCAGGAGCCAGGCATCTGCCAGAGAATAAAAGCAACGAAAATCCTTCCTCGGTGGAGCTTAAATTCTTACTAATGTCCACGTTACAGACAAGGAAACCGGGGTTCAGAGAGGGGCGGCATACTCTCTGCAGTGACTCCAGTGTCCACATGCTTAATGCAGTGTTGCCCCTGCAGGATGGTGGTCGGAGCCCCCCAGGAGATAAAGGCTGCCAACCAAACAGGCGGCCTCTACCAGTGTGACTATGGCCTGGCCAGGTGTGAACCCATCCTCCTGCAGGGTGAGCGCTGCCTCCCGGGGACCCATGTTGGGCCAGGCTCCCGTGTTGGGGGACTTCAGGAGCACAGGAGCCCCACTTCCCAGCCGCAGCTCTGTCTGCAGACCCCAGCCCCTAGACAGGCCTACTCTGCCGTTGCACCCCTGCAGCTCTATCCAGAACTGGAGCCTCCTTCAGCTATTAGACCTCATCTCCCAGAGTTGAGGTGACGTGCCCAGATCTCCCACAACCTCCTCTGTCCTGACTGTACCCCTCTCTGTCCCCTCAGTCCCCCCGGAGGCTGTGAACATGTCCCTGGGCTTATCCCTGGCGGCCACCACCAAGCCCCCCTACTTGCTGGTGAGTTGCTTGCTGTCACACGAGTGTCCTGAAGGGAGAACGGGACCTGGGGATCTTGTGGAGGGCAGAGGTACTGCGATGGGAAGTGGGACGGAAATGGGGCCCCCCCTCCTACCAGCCCTCTGTCCGCAGGCCTGTGGCCCCACTGTGCACCGCGCGTGCACGGAGAACATACACCTGCTAGGGCTCTGCTTCCTCCTTGACCCCTCCTTCCGGCGGGTGCAGGTGCTCCCTGCTGCTCTGCAGAGTGAGTGTTTGGGGCCCCTGTACCCTTTGAGGAGCCCACAAGTCTGGCTGGGGCTGCAGGAGAGCCAGAGACATTCTTGCCAGAGTGGGATAAAAAGATGGATCTGGAAAAACAAAGCTGGGGAGTCGCTGCTTTGATATGCTGCCCCTTCACAGTCCGCTGCAGGGCTTGTCGTAGGAACTGGCCCTTCCTGATCAGCAGTCTCTTCGTCTGCCAGGTGGGGTGAGTCGCACAGCCGGTGATGAGGGTCACATAAGGTGACCCACGGCCAGGGTTTACATACTGCCTGGCACATGATGAGGGCTCTGTTAATGCCAGCTGCTATTATTTTTAGAATGGAGATATTCCACCCAGTGCACCCTGAGGCAGCCCCAGTTAGTTCGTGCAACAGGCTGAGAAAGGGTGATGAGGAGGCAAACGGTCTGGGTACTGCGTGCGTGCGTGCGTGCGTGCGTGTTTGTGGATGCATGTGTGTGTGCCCATGTCTCTGTGCACACGTACATGTGTGTGCATGTGTGTGTGTTCTGGTGGCCATGAGGTGGAGGTCCTGAGTGCTCGGAGTGTCCCTCTCCATGCACCTCCTTCCCCAGATTGCCCGAGGCAGGAGCAGGACATCGTGTTTCTGATCGATGGCTCAAGCAGCATCCGCAGCTATGATTTTACTAAGATGCTGAACTTCGTGAAGGCTGTGATGAGCCAGTTCTCAAGTCCCAGATCCCAGGTGTGCCCTGGCGTTGGTGGCGAGACTGCAGGGGGCGGGGGGCAGGGGTTCTGGTCGGGTCCTTTCCAGCCCTCCCTTTTGCCCAGGTCTCCCTGATGCAGTTCTCCAGCCAGTTCCATGTGCACTTCACTTTCGAGACCTACATAAGAAGTTCAAACCCACTAGGCCTGTTGGACACTGTGCACCAGCTGAAAGGGAAGACATACACGGCCACAGCCATCCAAATAGTCATGTGAGTCTTGACTTCCTCCAGGGCCTTCTCCGAAGCCTCTGGGTCTTCCTTGGGGTCACATCTGTCTCCATGAGAAAGAGACCAGCGGGTACCGACATTCAACCTGTGGTCACCTTGCAAAGCTGGGAGCTGGGCAGGACCAGGGGCTCCCAGCGGAAGGGGTGACACCTGAGTCTCATGAAGGTGTTAGAGGTTAGCAGCAGCTCTGTTCATGGACCTCTGGACCCTCTTCTTCCACGACAGACGCAACCTGTTTAGTGCCTCCAGTGGAGCCAGAAGGGACGCCTCCAAGATCCTCATTGTCATCACTGATGGGGATAAAGTCGGAGACAGCCTGAGTTACGAGGATGTCATCCCCAGGGCAGAGGCAATGGGCATCACCCGCTATGCAATTGGGGTAGGGTGTGGGGATGCCTCCAGTTACTGCCTCTCGTTTCCTCTTTTCTTTTTTTAAAGTGTGGGCAGGAATGAAGGCAGCTGAGGCAGGCAGGGAGGGGAGGAGGAGGAAGAAGCACTTTATTTTATTTAGCAGTCTCTCCCCCTCGGGCTGGGACTCAAACCTAGGGTTTCATGGTCTGCACTCCTTCGGAGGTGACTAACCCAACCGTTACTCCACCAGGGTGCCCCAATTGATGATCATTTTCATTGAGTTGGTCTTTGTTGCGGACAGGTGGGATTAGCTTTTCAACAGGCAAAGTCCTTTCAAGAATTAAAGGCCATTGCATCAGAGCCCTCCAGGGAACATATATTTCAAGTGGATAACTTTGATGCTTTGAGAGACATTCAGAACCAACTGAAAGAGAAAATCTTTGCCATCGAGGGTAAGTCAGATGGGGACTACTTGCTTTGGAAACTCTGGCCCATAAGTGCTTTTCCTTCTTTTTTTTTTTGCAGTTTTATAACTTTATTTGATAGTGTTTAGTTCTCATCCACACTGACTGTAGATTTTTGAAAGTGATGACAGGTACGTAGGTAACGAATGTATGGAGTTTGTTTGGGGATTCTTCATCCTCATTTCATTTTCTTAACCACACATGGATATGATCTGGGACATTTCTTCTTCCTTTGGCCCAGACAGCTTTGTTGAGTCGGGTGTCATGGTCACATCTGGACGCCCATCTGGACGCCCGTCTCCTTCTTGGCAAATTTCCAGATCTCTTTGAGCATCTGAGGGGCATGCCTCTTGACGCCCGCTCCATGGCTGGGCGTGTGACTGCTGATGGTGTCTTCTCTGGTCACAACCTCGTTGATGGCAGAACGGCCCTTCTTCTCGCCACTCTTCCTCGCAGGAGCCATTCTGCCTGGTCCAGAGGGGAAAGAAGCAGTGCTTTTCCTTCTTGACGTGGGACTCCCATGTCATGGGCACCAAGTCCTCCCTTTTGGTATCGGTTTGCAATTTTGGAGACTCGTAGAGCTGAATGTTCTTCGCAGACATGGCAAAACCAGTCTTTCTCCCCGGAAGCTCAATGTCATGTCTTCACCCAGGTACACAGATCCTAAGCAGTAGTTCCTTTGAATTGGAGATGTCCCAGGAGGGCTTCAGTGCTGTGTTCATGCCTGTGAGTGGGACCCTTTCGGGCTGCTGATGTGGGATGAGGGCACAAGGGCGGAGGAGGCAGGGTGTCAGATGCTGGTGGATGGGCGCAGCAGTTCATCGGAATGGGCTGTCTTCTCGCTCCCGCCTGCTCAGCCCTGGAATCCTTTCCTCCCAGGATGGACCAGTTCTGGGGGCTGTGGGGAGCTTCGGCTGGTCTGGGGGTGCCTTCCTGTACCCCCCACATGGGCCGTCCACCTTCGTCAACATGTCTCAGGAGCATGAGGACATGCGGGACTCCTAC